>JAPQRQ010036792.1:0-10654 GCA_037367365.1 Apogon talboti | reverse complement strand
ATAATTCCCTTGGATATTTTGTAAACAGTTAACCTCATTTATCACTTTCACATACACGCTTATATAAATAAAATGCATTTGGACAGAGCAAGATAATAACAAATGGAATGAACAACAATCAACAACCCAATTTATATATAAATATATAACGACACTATTGAAGCAGGAGAAAACAACACAGCAGTAAACAGCTTTGGTCCCTGGTTTGCTTTGTTTCTCAACACAATCCAACAATAAGTACGAAGACACACACTCATGTTTGTGTTTCTAAATAGATTATAGGCTGTTTTGTTTTCCTCTTCTCCTAAATTCAATTTGCGAGCATACATGCAGTCTGCGCTATGTGTTTAACTCCATCATCTGTTAGGTCATGGTCTGTTCAGCCGTGACATCCAGACCGTTCTGCCCCTGCAATTGAGGCAGCCAATTACAGTAATCCTATTGATCCAAAACACACCTAACCTCGCCATTACATGTTATCTCCAGGATCGACCACAAACAGCGAGGCAGCCTCGGAGTGTATACATGCATGTGGTGAATCGTCTGTCCAAACAGCGCTTGATACTTATTACAGATGACAGCTCCCGTCCAAATCCAGCTGAAACCTCCACCCCTTCAAGTTCTCGGTCAGAGTTTGCAAAAAAAAAAAATGTTGCTGTGGTTATGTAGAGCTGTCTGCTGCAAAGTCACACTTTATTTATGTTTACATGTTGGCCACATTTGCAGTCTGCATTGTCAAAAACAGCGTGAATTTTGCACAGTTAATCAAAAACACTTAGAATGTGGATGGTGGTCTGTCTTGAGCATCACTGAGCTATTTCCCTTTAATCTGAAGTCTCCACAAGCTAACGGTTTAATTTATAAGCCTAGAGGGAAATCCATTTGCCACATGGGCAGAAAAGAAAATAACAAATAATACATCTGTAATGGACAGATGCACAATGCTGGCAGTAACCTGTTCCAAATAAATTAATTCAAGCATCAAACGGAAACAAACAGCTACAGTACGACAAAGTTGGGTCTGCAGTACACATATAATTAAAAGTGTTTTGTTGTAAATAATCATTCTATCTGTATTTCCTTCAATGTACTGTATATTGATATATTGTGACAGCTCTACTATAACGGGTTAGGGCTGTAGTGATATAATGTGAAAAAGTCATGTCTCTGGCCCTTGCATTATAGGTGGAAATAAACCACCTGAAACACTGGCTGACATCAACTCCATCCAAGAAATACACAGGACCATACGACCACATGGATTTATTATGCTTCTTCAAAGTTACTGCATATGGTTTACAAAAAATAATGCGGAAACTAGAAACTTTGGATACAACAGTGGAAAAGAAATGCATATAACATAATGTAAATAACACACATACCTCACTGGCTGTATAACCAAAATAGGGAAAGAGAGAATCCACCTGCACCAGGTCCAAAACAACATGAACAACGACTAATTAAAATGGTAGAAACATTTTACACTTTGACTCCTGGAGTCCAAGTCAGAGTTTTTTTCTTTTCTACCTCAGTAAAGAAGTTGAATTGGGACTTCTACTTAACTAAATGTTTGTACTTTTACCATCTCTGCTTATTATAAAGGTTTAATGAGTGTTGAGTGGCTGTGAGGTTTGCGCTGCCTGGTTTGAAGTCACGTTTTAGGACTTTTAAGCTTTATTGACCAGCAGAATTTTTTTTTTTAAATATATAATCTTTCATTTAATGAAGACTGAACTTTGGTGAAGAACTTTCACGACTTATTTTAACTTCTAGGCAGCGCGGTGGTGTAATGGTTAACACTTCTGGTTCGATTCTTAGTTGAACCGAAGTCTCTACAACATGTTGACTTTACCTGTCCTCCAGGTGTTCCTCCAGGTGCTCTCCATTAAAAACAGGTACATAGTTTAATTCTTCTATTGGTGCCCTTGACTGCGGTACTGATGAAGATCTGGAGTTGGTCTCAGCACCTTCAATGGATGCTCACTGTTCCTAATATGTGCTAATGCTAGGTCCTGCATGTATTAGGATGAGTTAAATACAGAGACTGAATTTTCCTATGGGAATAATAAAGTGAGTTAACCTTAAAACTTTTTTAACAACAAATAATTTGTAAACACCACAGGGGCAAAAATATTTGGATTAATAAATCACTACAGTGAATATTTTTATATTGTCTTTAGAGTTAATTTTATTTACATCATCATTGTACACTAATTAGAGTTGCTTCAGAGTTTGTTTTTACATCATTTACTAAACTTTTTAAAATTATTATAAATGTTCTGCCTCTCTCAAGATTTATGAAATTTCTGTTATGCTCTGAAAATAAATAATAATAATAATAATAATAATAATAATAATGAGCTAATGCTCTGTGCTGTCTGTGTAATGAGTAAAACGCACAGACCAAATTTCCCAACAGGGATAATAAAGTGAGTTAACCTTTAACCCTTAACTTTCATCTAAAATCAAAAGGAACCGTCTGGTTTCTTCAACTCTCTTAACTCCACAAATTAGCCTTTAAACTTTTTGACTCTTATCACTCATGTTCCAACATGAACATTTTTGTCATGATAATGTTTCAAACCAACTGTTGCTGTGATGCTTCCCAAGTCTTTTGTCCATATACTGCATCTCACTTATTTAAAGTAACTGTGTAAGAAAAGTATGAGTCATCTTATTTTTCACATGGTGAGAATCTGGATTATCCAGAATATACAAGACAAACTTAAGTAAACATTTCATCATGTTATATAATTGGTGTGGATAGGTTTTATAAGGTGGATTTATTGGTTCCCTGCATTTCTCATTATCATTAAGCTGCAAATATTTATATCTGATTGAAACTCACTACTGTTATTAAATCAGCACACCCACAGATCTTGATCTGGTTAAATAAAGTTTAAAAAACTACTGTTAGATCAGCACACCCACTTTAATGATAGAAACCTATACAGTAGTGGAAAAAAGTTCTTGGACACCCTTAAAATTTTACACCATCTCATATTATATGAAATATTTGTGGAAAAATCTTTGTCTGTGGCAACCACACCTTTAGAAAAACAAACAAATTAATGCAATTTTTTTTGTTTGTCGATAAAAAATAACCAAACTAAATTCTTGACGTTTTGACGTGTCCTGGATGCGTTTTATTATCTTTTTTCTTATCAGTTTTGACCTCGATGGAACAGAGCACGTGCAGAAGGGAACATGTGGGTTTGGAGAATAGAATAATACCTAAGAGTGATTCTTAATTCAATATATCACACATGTACATAGGCTGTCCAAAAAGGTTTTTTTTCAGCACTACATAATTAAAGTCCATAGCAGCTGGGATTTATATTATATCCCATGTTTTATTCTTATTATTTTTTTGTTAGTTCATATGGGCACAGCAGTAATAGACACGACTATCTCTATAAACACTGTTTGGCAGAGATGCTCATGTGAGCGTTAACAGACAGGCCACATACCATTATGACAGGCCCATTTCCATAAAACAGAGAACCACTCCTGTGATCACCTGCTGTACATGGGCGGGACTCTCATCTGCCGCTACACGAGCGCTGAGAGACGGACAGACTGGAAGATGAGGGGCGGATTCCTCAAACGCAATCGCACACATACAATCACATCATCACCTGCAACGATAGACAGGCATGCACACACACATATCGGACCACCTCATCTTTCTGTTTGTCTGTTTGTCTTAGTCACACACACCCGGCCAAGCCAGTCCACGTGTACAAACCACTGAAATGAGTGTAAATTGCAGCGACATAAATGTAGAAACCTCAGTGATTAAGCTGGAATCAGAAACAGGTACCGTGATTCAAACCAGACTTGCAGTGTTTGCAAATTATCGTTGGGATTTGATTCATTCTGCATTGATGATAAAGCAGCAAATTATCGTTGGGATTTGATTCATTCTGCATTGATGATAAAGCAGCCGTGGAATTTAACAAAGTGCTTTAACTGCAGGTTCTTGTGTATTTACATTTTAACCCTTTAACAACGACAATCTCGCCGGTGCTGCAGTTTGCACTTTACAGCATTCAAATCACTGTAACTCCTGAACCATTTGCACTATCCAGAAAATTCAAATGGCACCGGAAAGCTGAGATCCTGAGCTTTCCAACACTATATAACATTTTATGGCAACAAAAAAAAACAAAACTTGGAAATAAGACATGTGAAGCCATAATATGGATACTGAAGACCAAGACCAAAAGCATGTTTAAGCAAATGTTTGTTTTTGTTTGTTTGTTTCGAGCAGAAGAAAAGAAGGAACGTACAAGGAACCAATAGCACACTGTTCAAATCACACAAGTTGATAAATAAAAGTTATCAATACATTATGGAAATTTCCATGCACATTAATAATAAATTAAATATTGCTCGAAAAGGAGTGTAAAATAGTTGAAAGTTTTCTGTAATCTCAAAAAGTTTCATTATAGACATTTTACAGTCGTTTCTAATAAATATTCTAAAAACTTAGTTTGTCTTTTTTACTAAAACACACTGTTTTAAGCATTTATCATTTATAATAATAATAATTAATGGCCAGATATTGAACACTAATTTCTTCCTGGAAACAAAAGTGCAAAAGAATTGGCAAAAAATTCATTTTTCTTTGCAATGAAAGTGTCAGAAAATGTCGACACCTAGGGGTCTGTTATAATGGCAGTCTAAAAAAGGTTATTAAACTAACTCCACTTCATCTCAGAGGCAAATGCTGTACTTTTTCCTCCACTACATTTAACAGATTTGCTTATTTGCCAGATTTACAGTTTCTCCTCCTTTTCCTGTCCAGGGAATACCACAACAATCCAAATGTGCTGATTTTGTTTATGATGAACTGCACATAAACATGGACATTATATAATTCTGCAGTTAGAAGTTTCCATATCAGAACAATAACAAAAGATACAGTTGTGAAGTAGTGCAGGACAATAGGGGTTGTTGTTTTGGCCACGGTTCCAGATTCAGAATCTCCTGATATGACTCAGGCAGAAGTCATGTTTACAGACAAAAAAATGTAATACAGCTTTACTCAGATGACATTCAGGGATGTATATTCATGTTATGACACTGCATTGTAATAAAATTAGCCCCAAGTGACATCATATGGCCTTTTTAGTTATAGATATTTGTATAGAAATGTTGGCCATTATTAATATTATTTTAGCAACTGGGAATAATCTTTTTTCCTTCTAGACTAATTAAACCCTATAAAAATGTTGCTGGACAACAAAATGCATTGTCACAAGAAAAAAAAAACAATTCTTTTTACAGAGCTCATGAACAATCAACTTTTTAGTAAATATAATGATTTTACAGAATGTGATCCATTGTCACAGATTAAAACACCAATAGTTTAAAACATCAGCGATAATATTATGATGATTACTGACAGATGAACTGGGTTTTTTAATCTGTTAGTGTGTGGGATATATTAGGCAGCAAGTGATGGCTGGGTCAGAGTATCCCCAAAACTGGAGGTCTTGTCGGGTGTTTCCAGTCAGATGCTTTACAGAATCAAGAGTGGTCCAAGTAAGGACAAAAAGATCTGAAATCACACTATTACCACCTGCATACAGTAAAGGCCTTTACACACCAGAAAAAAAAAAGACATGAAAGTGCAAAACACTTGTGGGCGAGTATTTCACATCATAACTATTCACACCGGCAGCAATGCAAGTTTGGAACAGCCGCTATTCCCGCCAGGCTGTTTGGCAGAAATACTAATGGATTCAACATCATCTGAGTCTTCAGCCCGTGTGTCTCCATCTGATCCAGGTTCCTCTGTTCGGTGATTCATATCATTCTCACATCACTCATTGTCAGTGCTGCTCCACATGTTGTCCTTCACTTCATTATCTTTGTTTTCGTCTTAATTCTAAACCAAGTCTGACAAAAAAAAAAACAAAAAAACAGGTCTGGCTCCATAAATGTTTTCGATATCAGGTTCGGACATGTTGACTGATACCGCGAAAGTCTGGAAAAATTGGGATTGTTGCAGAAGAATAAAACATTTTTTTTGCTGTGAAGTTTTCACAACCTGTGTGAAAGTACTCATGACTTAAACAGGTGTTCTTCAACAGTGATGTGTGATTTAATCCCAGTGTGTAAAGGCGTTAATATTGTGTAGATCTGCTTTCTGCTGCCGAAACAGCTCTGATCTACAACACTGACTTCACAAGAACCTTAGTTGATTAGTTAGTTACAATGGCACCTTTCTGTGGAAGTGAACATTTATTCATCAAAAGTGGCATATTGGAAACAGACGGCAGAGAATAAAAGATCTGAGTGACTTTGACAAGGGCCAGATTGTGATGATTAGGTGACTGGGTCAGAGATCTTTTAGCGTTTCATGTTCCTGGTCTGCAGTGGGTCTAAGAACAACCTCAACTCCCAACCCAACTGAGCATCTGTGGGATGAACTGGACAACCCAGTCCGATCTATAGAGACCCCAACTCTAAGCTTCCTGCCACCAATGTCTTGATGGCACATCACATTTTAAGAGGTCTTGTGAAGTCCATGACTTGGGTCTGGAAGCAGAAATGTGACCTACACAATATTAGACATGTGGCTTTAGATCTAGATGTCCTTATTTAACCTCCTGAGACCCAGGAAGTTTAAGGGAATCTTTGCAGTGAACACCTTTTTTGATTGTTTGGGGGGGGGGTGTCTCAGATGGGTGTGCGGACTACTCTTGATAGGGTATAACCTCTCCAGACTGGGAACACCCAACAACACCTGCAACTCTATGGAGTAAATGATCATTTAATCTCCATTGTATCCCATCCATTTTAATGAGATAACCCACATTATTACCACTTCATATAAAGTTTAACATGCACCTTTACATACACTTAAAATTAATCAAAAACATCACAGGGACTTTAACTTTTCAAATTTTCTGTACATTTTCCTTATAATACTCGCATACATTTACATCAGTAAAGACTTTTTCAATATATGGTTTTGATTTGGAGCATCTGAACGCTCCTTCCACCATAGGTTACATCAGGTAAAGCACTGATATAATCTGAGTCATAACTTCTGGCTGTCATTCCACAGCATAATATTTTCAACCCAGGTTTGTATCAGGAGACGGCAGCATCTGCTACTACTAGACAAAGACGAGGTACACAATGTACTTTTCATGCTGGTCAAACACACACACACACACACACACACACAAACACATGGAGTCAGGAGGCAGGCATCCCCTTGTAGGCATTTCTGTGGGCAGCCAGGGCTCTTTAGTGGTCAAGGCAGACGCAGACACAGTCAGAATCAGAGCGGCCTGGAAATCTAAAGCCCTCATTAACACAGATGATTCAGCCCCTTTTCATAGGGCCATGCTGTGTGTGTGGAGTGGGGGGGTGGGTGGGTGTAAGAGCATCATCCAGTAAAGTATTACTTACAGTGGAAAGGTTGTGACCCCACTATTTGCAAACAGTTCTTATAGTTAATTTCTTTCCTGAGTACAAGCCAGGAACTAATAGTATTATTACAGTCACTATTACTGTCGTCATTTCTCCCTCATCTGGATTATCCTCATATAATCACCGAAATAAACAGCTTTCAAAGTCGTTTATTTCACAAGCTGAGGTTTATGTGTGGCCGCTGAAGCTTTCGGGGTCAGAGATCGCAGAGGAAGGCCGCAGGTGTGTATGCGTGTAATCACAGAGGTGTGTTTAACTGCAGCAGGAGGTCAAAGGTGAAAACAACAACAGCCACACAACACCGCCAGTAAAAGATTGCAAGAGGAAACAAGTACCCCTGTCTGAACCCTAAAGGCCCACTGTGTAACACTATCAGGGATTTAGGTGCAGAATGTTCATCAATAGGTTTTCATTAATGTGTGAGAATCATTTTGTATCTACAGAGACAGCAGGTCGCCTCCACAAGGTCCATCATGTTTCCACAGTAGCTCAGAATGGACTTTTTGCAGGTTCATTCAGGGTTAAGAGGCGTCAGTGCCACCCACTATGTTTGAGTGTGGACCAGAAACATTAAAGCTTCAGAAGCCAAAATCATCTCCTGCAGTTCTTGGTCCAAAAGAAAAGACCCATTATAAATATAGATGACAGCACAGTTATGCAGTGGTTAAAGGTTAACTTGCTTTATTATGCCTGTAGGGAAAGTCAGCCTCTGCATTTTTGCCCATCCTGATACACACATAGTACCTAGTGTTAGCATTAGCAATTAGCGCATCAGGAGCAGTGAGCTGCCACTGAAGGTGCTCAGGGACCAACTCCAGATTTCCATCAGCTCTGTGGTTAAGGAGAATTAACCTATATTTATTTGATAGTTAATTTTTTAGTGCTTTAATGGTTCTCATGTCTAAGTGACAGCCAGTGTTAGTTTTTGTTCAAACATGTTCAAATGGAAAATATAATTCTGTATATTATGTTCCATTTATATAATAAGATGTCCCTTGACACCTCAATTTATGTACAATTATGACAAAACTATGACTATGACAAAATTAATTGTGATTGTGTTTTTGTTTTCAAGCAGATGCTAAATTAAATTCAGATTGCCATTTTCTATATATTCTCAGTGTCCTTATTAGGTACGTATCAAATATGCCCAAACTGCTATTGGTGGAATACATACGCCATCTCGGCTGATTCTATAATTGAAACTATTTGATGCAAATTTGCGACAATTGATGTTAAATGGTTAAATCATTTTACATCTTATACACTGGAAAGTGTTATGTAACATTTCAACATTAAAGTACCTACAAATGACTAAGATTATGCAAAACACAGGCCAGTGTATTATATCAAATGCTTCCAACACCCCTTAACTGATAATGGGTAAAGATGTACCCTCTTTAGTAATATTGTAATGAACTAACTAAACTTTTGGCTAAATGTGGTGTTTTGAAGGTTTTGGAGTTTCCATTGTAACTTAGTTACATAAGCCTGACCAAAACATAGTGGCTTCAGGTTACTCATTTCTGCAAGTAGGTGGATTTGGATCAAAATCCATCCCGACACACATTTATCAGTGCAAAAAATAAAATGAGCTGAATGGAGAACAATAGCAAAGCAATAAAGATGTATTAGAATAGTTTGTGTTCTTTGACACTGGGGAAACTGATCAACTGGCTCTGCTGGATCATTTCACCATTTAATTCAGCTTCTGACAGTTAAAGCTGCCTGTCAGGAACTAAAATAGATCATGAAGCTTTTTATTGGGTCGTAAAATGCATGACAAATGTTTTCGGAATTAAAATGGAAGAAGAGAGTTCTCTGGAACAGTTAAGGGATGTTGACCTCAAAGCAAAAATTTCAGCCACACATCTACACTAAAATGTACATAAAACACCATACCACCACTCTGTATATATTTTTTCTCTAGAAGGCTGAATATGAGACATTTCTGCTGGAATACATTTGTTGGACACTTATTATATTTTCACCAAGTTTAGGCTTGGGGTAGAACTAAGGGAAATGAACAAAAACACTATACAAATATGGGCCAAAAAGGATTCTAAAAGATGGTTTGCATAGAAACCCTCACCACCCACTGAACCTTTTAAATGATAGACAAGAAACAAAAAAGTCTTTTGACCCACAAAACCAACCTAATAGTAAGCAAATTGGTGGGGGTGGGGTACAAATTAGAATGCACTACTAGTCTTTTCCTTTGAGAGCAATACAGGTATATGAAAATGAACATGTGGACTCCTCAGAGGTCAAAACCAAACAGAACAGTGACTGTCAGCCTCCTTATATCCACACCCAGTCAGGACAATCCCCCTCAGCTGTGATGGAACCAGAGGCGCATCCAATCACCTAATCAACAGAACCTCAAGGCTGGATCTACCTGTAAACAATGCACAAAACCTGAAAATGATGGAATTCACAGCAAATTGTGTGTCCATTCAGACTGTACTAATGTAATGAAACGCAGTTGACAGTTATCCAGTACTCAGTAAAACTATGTACCTATGTAGACATGCATGTTTTTCATGTTTCACTCCATCATTACCTGAGAAGAGATTAAAATGTTTGCTTTAAAGGAAGGTTTCCAAAGAGAAAAATGATGGAAGTGAATGAATTAAATGTTGGACTAACATTGCAGGAATGTCAGATTAAATTAAGAATTTCTGTTGTAAATGCACGCAATCATACAGTTAATGATAACCAGAACTCATATACTCAACATGTGCATAGTCATGTGTTCCAGATACATTTAGGGGTCAAACACTTGAGGTTATTTTTAATAGAGTCTTTCAACATCTTCAACACCTGATTATAAATGTGCAGAGGTGACTAATCAAGGGTGTTATAAAGGATCCTTGATTCGCGGTGCATGATGAATGTGAGCACTAACGTCCAAAATGAGTCTATATTTGGATGAAGGCATGGGGTTCATGGGTGGGTGGATGGATGGTTGTGGGACCGACCTTTCCCTGCCATGTGCCTGCAGGTGTGGATTGAAGCTGAACTTATTGGACTCACCCTCTTTAATTAATGCAGCCTGAGGAATGATGAAAAATAGGCCCTGACCGCCTCAGGTAACCTGAAGCTCACTTTGCACACACGCCCTGCCTGCCTGACCACCTGAAGCATTGTGGGATGTTGGAAAAACCGCCCTCCTCCTCCCCCACCCCCACCCCCCCCCACC
>JAPQRQ010036791.1:0-10656 GCA_037367365.1 Apogon talboti | reverse complement strand
TGTGTTGGAAGAGGGAAATATCTAAAACCTGCAGGGACACCGGCCCTCGAGGACCAGGATTGCCCACCCCTGTTATAAACTATCAGTGCTGGCAGAACTTCCAATTGTGACTAGAAACTAATATTTGGTTTCTCTTATGCAAGTACTCATTTTGAAGGAAAATAGGAGCTGAAACACTGAAACCAGTCCCGCCTTGATTATTTAGTGTGAGCTTGATGTTCAGTTCACTAGTTTCTGACAGAAAGGGGTGAATAACACATGGTGTCAGCCAATCAATCAGTTATCATCATTTTCCTGCACCAAAGAATAAAAAATCCACTATTTTCTGACCTGTGGTTTATATCAGTGGGTCCAATATGTTTGTGCAGTAGCTCAGAGCAGTCTTTCTCTTCTCTGTTTTGCTGTTTTATATTTGGTTACATCCATCATTATTAATGTTACTTACTGGCATCCACTCTACTGTGGACCAGTGCTAATATCCATTTCACTAAAAAGCTCAGAATGGAATAAATAAACACTGGAAACCCTAGGAAAGGGGATGTGAGTGGGAATTCAGCTTGTGTACCCTCAATGCTTGATATCATAAATATGTCACACTGAGTCACTGAACACAAAAACATGTTTTTGAACTGTAAACATAATTGTGATGAAATCCAAAATTTTTGTCGTTTTGTATTTGAATACAGCTCAACTTGCTGCGTCCCATTTGAAAATAATTTTGAGCCTTCCCATCCTCTTCATGATGTAGAGTTGTGCTTTCAGTATTGTTTTAGTACGACTATGTTATGAAATTTGTTCAAGTTAAAGCCTGTATCATTCAGTTGCTGTCAGGTCAAACTGAAGCTCTCTGTTCGGAAACACTGGAATCACATTGAGGCAGTGATGGTGCCTCGTAAAACCACTGTCTTGGTTGATTCATTACTCTAACTGTCTGAATCTGAAATAACATTATAATAAAATTGCTCTTTTTTCCTGTGAAGCTTGTTAGGTTCAAGAGCACAATAAGGCTTCAGTTTCTTGAGGGAAAAGACTGTATGCCAAAGAAATATCAATGGAAATAGTCTAAATCTAGTGTAGATATAAATGGATATTGATTTATGTGAGTCTTTAAACCAGTACAAAACTTGCGCTTATCATTTCAGATCCACATGTAGTTCTGGATAAGTGTCTTGTAATTTGTATGGATGAACCTGAACGGCTCTGTCTCACATCCACACCTGCACATTCACACACTGATCACCGTCCTCTCGGCCCATTTCTGAGTATGGTGCTGTTTGTAGAGTCATGCATTGGGTGGAGTTGAACTGGATTAAAGTGACATTCCAATGTTTCCTTTCACCTCCGCAGGGACCAGAGCTGCCTGGGCGACGCATCCTTCAGTCCAGCTGAGGTGCAAGTCTCCTGCCAGAGTCTTGCTTTTAGGGAGGAAGGGGTCTTATCTGTGCTCGTTACTGACTCGGTGCTCGTGACCCTTTCTCACAGAGACAACTCTTGGCAGTTGACTGTCTACAAAATGACAAAGCAGTCCAGCAGCTTTGACAGGCTCAGATCATTTAGGGTACCACTTGTCTCAGCTGGCAGCGCGAAGGAAAACGGATCACTGGAACGGAGACCTGTTCTTATTTGTGTCCGTTCTGGTGACACACCTTCAACCTATGCCCTCTCCTCAGGTTTTTTGTCAGATAGGCATGTTCACCTGGAGCCTGTACTTTTCAAACTTTTATTTGGGGTAGATGCTGCTCTCGCCAGATCACCGGTTATCCTTTGTGGCCTGCCAGATGGACGCTTGTGTTTCCTGCCTCTGCATCTCCCAGGAACACAGCTTAGAGTCCTTCACAGCCTTGAGCAGCCGGTCATATTTGTCGGAGCATCTGTTGCCGTGGAAACAGGTTTGAGACGTTCACTGTGTTTGGTGGCTGTGGGCGAACATGGGAGAGTGGTGGTGATAAAGACCTGTAAAGGTGCCTCAGAGGGAGGGAGCAGCCATGTTGGTTTCACTGAAGGGTGTGTTCCGGGTCCAGTGGTGTGGGCCTGTGTGGGTCAACAGTGTCTTTACTTCAGCACCGGTTCAGATCTATTGGCGCTGAATCTGTCAGAGGAATCACACGGGACAGAGAGTCACGGATGGGATGAGGAGGCAGCCGCTGGACTTCAGAGCCCCACCAGTCTAAATGTGTGCAGACTCATGGCCTTGACTGGACCTATACACAACACCACAGGTACAGAGTCAGACCGGTCTGAAAATAACCCTGTTCAGTTTATCACTTTATAAATGCAAAATGTGGTGTAAGAATACTTCCCATATAGCAGACGTTGTCTTCAATCATTACTTTTGTTAGTGTGAAACCCAGCGGCAGCTCCTTCTCTGTCAAACTGTGACGCTGGCTCCCAATGGCCTCCTTTATCATCATAATAGTATTTTATTATGATGATAATACAACTAAGGTATGCCTACCTTAGTGGCCTATTTAATCCACTACAGTAGGATTAAATATGCCTGTAACCTACCATTATCTTTACTGTCAATTAAATTAGGAACATACAGTAGTTGATCACTTTTTCTGGTTTGGCCCACAATGCAAAGATCATCAGTTTATTGTCAAAGAGGAGAAAAGAAAGCAGAGAATTTTGAAGTCAAGGCTGGAATCAGACTCTTTTTTTATGATCTGTGTCTTGCAGTTCTTTCACTTAGTACCAGTTGTGGCCAAAAGTGTGTTTTGTGAGGGCACCAAAATCTACAAAAAGATTTGTGTCTGTCAAGCTTAGACATTGTGGTTTAGATGTAATGGAGACCAAATGACAGACCTTTGTACTAAGACGGTATGAACACATATAGAAATTACTCAAACCACTTTATCAGTTATTTAAATAGTAGGTGGTTAACTTCATCAAACACATAATCCATCAGTTGCTGCAGGTCAAGTCTAAAGTTGGTAAAGTGTATATTTGTTTTTAATTAAATTAGAATCAAAGTATTAATGAAGTTGCATGTTAACTGAAATCACAGAAATGAAAATGAAAACACAACACAAAGAGTCATGCTATCCTTACTGTTTTATGGTTCATCCATAGATAAAATACATAAATGCTATATTGTAGGGATTTAGTTTTAGGTCAACCCCTTTCCTGCTTGTTCTGACTCATAAACATGAGGTCTTTGTTGTGCTCTGTCTTATGGTCGTTTGGTACCAGGTGACGTTGAGCTGTTGGGGCTGTCTGTCAGAGGGCAGCTCCAGAGGATTACTTTACCTGTGGGAAAAGAGGACTCAGGACTGTCAAAGTCAACCCCCATGCAAGTGTCCCGCAGTGTCAGGGACCTGGTGTCTGCCATAGGAGATGTTTGTGAAAGGTATTCCTGACACGATCTCCTCTTGAATGTGATTGTAATACAGCAAACACTGGTGTACTTACCACAGCTTTTCTGTTGATCTGGATTTTCTTTACTCTTCTTTAGAGCATCAGTGTTGAAAAGTGCCATCAAATCCAAAAACCAACTTCTCCAACACCTTAATCAGGTGCTTCACATCAGCTGCCTGTTAATGGGTTGGACGAACAGTGAAGAGAAGCCGATCAGATGTCACGCCATGACCAGCTGGAGCAGACTGCTTCAGAAAGACTCCTTAAACCTGACGTGTGTCCTGGATAATTCAAGTCCTTACTCTCTGGAACACGGCTGGACACTGAGCATCACTGTGCGTCCTCTGTCCCACTCTCACACTCCACAAGGGGAAAGGTCTTCCACAAATTTTTTATTCCCGTTCCACAGCCTCCATCCAGCAGGGCAGTTGGAAGTGTCTCTACCATTATCAGCAGCAGATGACACCTCCTTCCCCATAACAGTGAGCTGTGCACTCATTTTCTCACTCACAAGTCTTTTAGGAGAGAAAGAGGTGGCGAGCCTTCACACTGTACAGAATACTAGTGTCACTTTACCGTTAAACACACTGACTGTGGACTGGTTGCATGCGCTGCAGGTGAATTCCACTACCACACATAAAAGTCCAATACCTCAAACCAACACCACAGCAGATAACATCCGAGCGTTTCTAAGCTCACGTAGGAGCAGGTGTCCTAAAACAGAGGAAGGAACACAGACTGGGAGGTATTCAGCGAGTGTTCAGGTGTCTTCAGATTTACTGAGGGAAACACTGGTGATGAAAAGCTCAGATTTAGAGCCTCAGACTCCTGCAGATGTCTGTGTGTCTCTGCTGGACTGGCTGCTGTCTGAAGGTCCTGGAGGGGTGAAGAGGAAACACCAAGGGGACAAGAGCGTCCCCAATGCACGAGTTGTCAATGCTCAAGGACCAAGTAGATGTACAGTTAAACTGACTGCAAAGGAGGTAAAGCATCTAATATTTAACCACAGTTTACAGTATATTTTAGTAATCACCCAGAACGTTTGTCAGGGATGGTACTAGTTATTAGTAATTGAGAAGAACCAATGTGTATTTGTAGGAAAAATAAAAGTCTTTGGATCAAAATTTTGAATAAATATACTTTGTTGAACTACCTTTAAGAATATGCTAGGGCTGCAAAATCTGGTGAAAAAGTCATATGGTGATTATTATGGATGAGGATGTGATCTGTTGACTTGTGCAGCTCCAAAGAGAACTCAGTGTTCAAGGTTTAAGACAGAAAGTGTAGGGAGTTTCCAGCAGCATCTCATATTTGCATCTGAACATTTGAAAACATAAATAAGTAAAATAACTCCTTAGAGCTTTATAAGTAAAAGAAAAGTCCCACAGAGTCAGTTTCATTCTCCATTAGAAGTCCCACTTCAGCAGCAGCAGATTATGGTGCTAAAAGCAGAGTTGTTTGGCATGTCATTGATATAAAAAATAATGATACTAGTAAAAACACTGATTATTAGAATGAGTGTTCCCTCTGTACAGTTGTATTTTTCTTTTTTCAGGTGAATTTAGGGATGGAGAAGGAGTCCCTGGTTATTGTGGAGGTTCAGGTTGAGAGCTCATCTTTGGCGGCTGTCTGTGGACTGCACCATGCTGTCCTGAACAGGATACAGGTATCAAAACACACAGTCATCCACTTTTATCACAGTTCATTATTATTTTACTCCTCTCTCAATGTCACGGTTCATGTCAGTTTATGCTAACGTTTTTATTGGAATCCAATTTTTTTAAATGACAAGCCACCACAACTAATTTCATTATAGACTTAATAAACTGGGAGATGACTGAGACTGTGCATAATGCTGATGAAGATCTGGATTTGGTCCCTGAGCTCCATTAATGGCATCTCACTGCTCCTGATGTGTGTTAATGCTAATGCTATGTACTATGTGTGTGTGTATTAGGACGGATAAAACTCAGAGATGGCTGTTATCCCTATGGGGATAATAAAGTAACTTATTCTTAGGACTTATGTATTTAACTATTTAGGTGACAATGTTTCTGCAATTTCGACATCAATTTCTATTATCCTGTAAAGGTAAACCTACTGTTTCAAAGAGGTATTTGATAAATAACTACTTTTTTATGTATGTTATTGAAAACATGCACATATGTTAAACACTAATTAGACCAAATAGATGCATTTAGGCAAAGTTAATAGACACAGCCCAGTAGACTAGATGTAAGAACAGGAGTGTCTGGTACTATCAAACACATAATATACATAAGTCTGTATTGTCATACAATAATAGAAAGTACAATAGAACAACGAAAAAATTGGAAAACTGTCCCATGTCAGTGCAGAAAAGCCAGGCATGCAATAATCACAATAAATGTTTAGAATAAAATTACAATTATCAGAGTATACACAGAGAATAAAAATATATACAGAATAAAATATACCATATGTGCATGTTAAAAAATATGCTTCCTCTTGAAATGCAGATATCTCAGCCTTTGGCAGTGGAGTGTATACACATTATTACATCTGTCTCATTCATTAATGCTGCATAATAGAAAACTACCTGATTAAATCAAATGTATTGGTTGTGGATTTACTTAACAGGCATCAAAGCTGCTCATTGACTCAGACATACAGTATATTCTTTGTTATTATAGGTGTGAGTAGATGTGTGTGCATACACAGCACGGTGGTGGTCTACTTCTTTGTAACATCTTTGAATGATCCTAGACTGTCACAACTTATTCATGTGTTCAAGTTCTTTTCAATTGTACTATTTGTGTGTCTAGACTCTGGTGCAGAGGGCACCTGAGCAGACTGCTTCTGCCAAGACGGTGCAGACTTTAGGTTTAAGAAAGGCTCTGCACCATGCTGAGGTAAGACCAGCTCATTTGTTCATGTAACTTCAAATATGCTATTTTCACTAAACCTTGAAATCTTATAACAAACTAAAGTGTCATTTATCAGTTTATTTTGTTATTTTGTATGAGAGTTTTCCTCTGGTACAGTGTGTGATATTAAGTGACATCTAGTGGTGAAGCTGTAGATTGCAGTCCAATGAATATCACACTATGCCAAGGTACAGTGATCGCTAATGACATGAAAGTCCCTCATTAGAGCCAGTATTGTTTTAGGTAGATATTTGATTTTTTGATTTTAGTGATTTATTCCGAACATGCAATGAAATTACATATATGTGAACAAGTAAAACAGAAATAATAGTACAAGTCAACAGTCGAGACCATCTTAGAGAAAAAAACAAAACAAAAAACAGCACAATAGGTTCATTTCCATGCCCGATATTAACTCTGGTCAACACTCAGACATAGGAGGTGATGGTAATGCACTTTAGTACTTAATGCCACCTACTGTAATACAGATAAAAGAACAAAAAGTCTTTACACTCAACACATTTAGCTGTTTCTAAAGCAAGTCAAACCTTTTTATGCTGTCATGCCACTACAGACCACACAAAGATGCACCCAGTAATTGGCTGTTGTTCTGTCTTCAGAATCTTTTTTAACGTTTCTTCTTGTTTTTTCTTATCTCAGCGCTTGTTACAGCAGATCCAGCAAAGTCGAGTGTCTGGGGCTTTCAGTACAGGCGTGTCCACAGGGCATCTGACCCGATTGCTTCTCAATGTGTACCAAGAACTGAGAGAAAAGCCTCTGCTTATACTTTAAAGGCCGTCTGAGCAGAACCAACACATCTCCCCTCAGCGTTGTCCACTGTTATGTCATCTGTCTGTGACCACACACAACTGTCAAAGGAATTTATCAGCATGACCTTTACTATTTGTTTCCTCACATGATAATAAATAATAAGTGTCTGTAATTTGTTCCTTTAATTGCCATCATTTTCTTATGACCTTCTATTTAGTTTTTTTTTTTTTTAGGTTTTCAATCATACACATTTGAAGCCCTTTACTGTTTGGAGTGTTCACCCACTTCACCTCTTTCTGTATGTTTTCACTTATTTTCACTTTACGTCCATGTGTTGAGGACAAACACTGACATGCTCAGAACAATGTTTACCGTTACATTTTGAAAACTGCCCTCTGGTTTTCACATTTAACATTTTAAGTATTTCATTTGCGGCATATTTTAATGACTGAAATCATTTTAAAAAAAAAAAAAAAACATTTTACTGAATTACAGTTGATTCTTGTTTTTTTTTTTTTTTTTACTTGGTTGTAGCAAAAATAAAACTTTTTTTAAAAAAAATAAACCTGGTAGAATTAACTAAAACACGAAGAGAATGATTTTATTATACTGTACACTATATTTAATTTTTTTTTTTCTTCTGTCACTACCAGAATTGAAAGTGTCTACCCATAATTACAGGTAAAGCCTGTGGAATGAGTGTTTATTTTAATGGTAAGAAGTTCAACTAAAACGATATTTTCTTTTTCATTAGAACTGTTCTAGTCTAAGTATCTGATATTTGATGGCTTATTTACAATGTCCAGCCCACAAACAAAAAATCACTGTCTGTAGCTTTGATTATGGGATATATTCACTCTGGCATTGTTTATGTCTCACAATAGTTATGCAATGGTACAATAAATGTATTTCTGTTTGTAGCTACGTTAACCTTAATCTAAAATCTTGTATTGGCAATAGGAGAATCAGTCCGCTGTGTAAAGTCATATCACATCCCAAAGATTCTCAGTGGGGTTCAGGTCTGGACTGGTCTAGTGCAGGAACAGGGTCAATCTGGACTCATCAGACCACATGACTTCTTCCACACAGTCCAATCTTTAGTTGTTTATCTTATTTGTGTAGTTAATTCCAGATGGGGACTGTGTCTAGTTATTTTTTTGCAGGTGTATGACATAATTAGAGGTTGACTGATAATGATTTTAAAGACTGATAAAAAAAGTGATCTTTTATGTTCTCTCAAAGTCAGCATTTTGCTTTGTTTTTGGTGCCAATTAACCACTCTGTTTCTAAAAAAACCTCATAATTTGAAGCATCATGATGTTTGAAATTCATCACCTTTCACTTTATTGGAAACAGAATAACTGTTGAAATTAACATCTAAGTCTAATGAATGCCTCTCATTCACACTCACAGTAATTAATTGATAAATATGGAAGTGAAGATTAAACTAATTGTAAAAAAAAAAGTCTAAGTGGGCGCTGCTTTTACTGTCTGAGCTTTGTCACTCTTCCCTGGTGTAGAAGTTTAAAACTATAGGTCATCAGCCACTAATAGCACAGATTCATTAGTCTGTCTCTAATCCAGACGTCAATATAATAGAAATATGTAGGAGGAATATATATTTGTAATTTGTGTCCTATATTTACCCTGGGACCCTGTAAATATAGATGAATGCAGACAATTACGATGTAAACTTTAAAACTGGTATTTAAAATACTTTAAAATTGGAAATAAAACATTGCTCAAACAAGACATAGTGAGCCATACTCTTTTATTTTTCATTTCTGGGTTCACAAAAGAAATAAGAAATGTCAGGATCAAATAAAAATTCACCTATTTCTAGCTGCAGGTCGGATCACATCAGTACTGCTACTAATGCACATGAGTCTCGCTTACAGTTTTGTACCGTGTCTACAGGCGATGACTTGAAACTCAATCACCTCGGCTGCCAAGAAGCATTTTGGGACAGCAGCACCATGCTAATGACTGCTCTGAGAGTGGTGACCTCACTTGTAATGTTAACTATGTCGTTCTCAAATGGCACCCTAATTCACTGTACTTCTGACTGGAGCAGTGACACCTTTGTCATTGCCTCACTCATGTAATAGCTTTGGGGGAGTGGTAGGAAGATACAAGTGAGGATGAAGAGGAGAGCTGGAGATCAGAATGATGCAGTGACATATTACACAGGGAAATCTACAGTAGTTGTAATGTTTCAGCTAATGGACAAAATGGAACAAACACAAAAACTCTAAGGTACATTCACACCTATTTTTCTGAGATAGAAATACTGACTCAACTTTTTACAACTTCATTAAGACTTTTCTTGGCTGATGGTCAGTTGTTCATGTGCAGGAGTCTGTTCTGTTGGAGTCCTCGGATGCAACAGGAAACAGGAAAGTCAACTGAAGCTGCACCTTGTTGCTGACGAACCACTCACAAAGCTTTGGAGTTAAAAAAAAAACAAAACAAAAAAAACAGCACTGATCCTGACCCTCTGATTGGTGGTTGGTGTTGACTTTGAGAGGAGTCAGAGTCAGGCCTGACTGTTCTGGCTTTATTAATACTCCCACAGGGCCGAGTTGTTCAGGCTGAGTCCGTCTCCCTTCAGCGTGCCTCCTTGGTCTCCGCGCAGGTATTTGCCATTCTTACCACGAATAGCGAGGCGGCCGTGCTCCAGGAGCTCAATGGTGAAATCCTCGGGGACTTCACCGTCTGAGCACACCAGGCCGGCGCTGTTCACATACCAGAAGCTTCCGTTCACACCTGGAAGAAGCGGAAAACAACAAGTCACCTGGAGAAAAAGTGTGTTTGTGCTGATATGTTGTACTTCTCAGCTACAGATGGAGTCAGAAGTTTACAACAAAGGCACTGATTTGACTTTGTTTCTCATTGTAGACAGAAAAACATAAAATATATTTCACGTTTTTTCATTTCATTTGTGAATATACATCTATTCCACACATTTAGGCTGAGGCACACTTAAAAAAAAAGAAGTTGTTGAGGTAATATAGGGCTAATAATCACATTACCTCAACATGAAATAACAATCTAATGTGAACAGGCATTAAACTTGCAGCATGGTGTAAGGAGCATAACCTGGCCCTTAACACAAAGAAGACCGAGGAAATGATTGTGGACTTCCGTCGGTCTGGACAACCCTCCAAGAGAGTGAGGAGTTTGAAGTTCTTAGGTTTGACTGTGACGGCTGATCTGACCTGTGGCACCAACACAGCCTCAGCCACAGCCTGAGGAAACTGACAAGAGCCAACCTCCCTCAGAGACTGCTGGCCACTGTCTACCACTGTCCGGTACAAAGTGTGCTGGTGTACGGACTTTTGGGGTGGTTCTCCAGCTGCACCAGGGCTGAACGGCAGGCGCTCCAGAGGGTGGTGGATCACTGGGATCAGCCTCCCAGAGGTCTCCTCTGTTTTCACCAAACGCTGTCTGAGGAGAGTTCACAACGCCCTGCATGTCAGCTGTTCCATCTGCTGCCGTCGGGTAAAAGATACAGATCCATCCGGGCCAGGACCAGTAGACTGAGTCACAGCCTGTACCCCTATGCAGTGAGGCTGTTGAATGAACACTTTCACCCCCCACCCACCCACCCACACCCACACAC
>JAPQRQ010036790.1:0-10656 GCA_037367365.1 Apogon talboti | reverse complement strand
CCATTGTACGCGCTTTGAGTATGCGTTAATAGAAAAGCGCTATATAAATCTAATCCATTATTATTATTATTATTAAACTCTGTTTGATCTTCTGCCTCTTGGGGCTGACAGAGGGACGTATGGAACCAAACTCATTGTTTCTGTACTCAGCTTCTCCTCCTAGTTTAGGTTTTTTTCCCTCCCTGCTGTCTCCCACTCATTTATTCTTTACTTTGCATTTGGTTTCTGTGTATGTCATTGCCATTCACAAGCAATTACAGCCTTATGTCTGCCTGCTGTCTACTTGCTAGCCAGATTAGGCCCACACAGACGACATACAAAAAAAAAAGGCTCAAAACAATGTAAATGAAGGGAGAGTGGCTGAGATTTGTGACAGCTTTAAATGTCATAGACTTTTACATCTGACAGCAGCAGAAACTGGATTCTAATCATGCAAAAGACACTGGTGTAGTTTTACTGGATGCCTGTAAAACTTGAAGCTGCAGCATCACGCAGCTCCAGTTATGGTTCCTTATTAGCCTGCTGATCAGTGGGTTGTAAGAACGCTTGGTCGCGGCCCAAGGTAAACCTCCAACGTTCGACGGACAGCCGAGCCAAGTGCTTTGGAAGTCTGTCTCCCCCTCTCTTGTCCTCCTCCAAAGTCAACAACAGCAGCTAAACTGGCATCGGTCCGCGAATCGTGTCTCTGAAGGAGGTGATCTGGATCATCCTGCAGTACATAAACGGCGTTTGGATGGTGGAATGACAACAGTTACAGCCGTCACAATACGAAACTTGAGCTGATGATTAAAGCTGCAGCGCTTGATCGTTTTTAGCACTGCCAGGCAAAATCCAGAGTTACCTTTCAGCATATTGTAATTCAAGTATTCTGAGAGGATGTGACACTTCTGCCTCTACTACTTGCCCTGTGACATCCTAATTTGTCTAATCACAGGTAGGCGGTTAAATCCATGATTGACAGCTTTAATTTCAAATCAATGATCAGAGCGAATAAGACGGCCTACACATCACTCTGCTGCTCTAATCTAAGTCATGCCACGTTTCAATAACTGCTTCAGGTGATGTATATTTATATTTAGGATTTTTTTTAATTAGGGGAGAGAGCTGCTGAAGGAAGGTATGTGTTGTCAAATTCTGAGATTTTTTTCTGCTCATTTCAGCTCCTGCAGCTGTAAGTGTCATACAATTGAAAACTGACATGAATGTTCATCTCATACCACTAGTATAATAGATTATTTGGTACCACTTCATAATAACTTGATAAAGGATTCATAAATGGCTTAATATCTATTCTTATTCTTATTAGATATTTAATAACTGACTTGGTTGTAAACAATTCATAATCAACAAAAGGCAGGAAGTTATTACACAGTCTTGTTTGCTAGTTGCAAGGCTAGATACTAAACATCCATACTATTAATGCAGCATCATGAACTTCTTTATGCATTTTTCTTTCTTGTAGTAGATAGTAGGTATGTTTTTTTTAAAGTTATAAATATGCTCTGCATGTCCCTCAATTGTGTAGTGTCATTTCCTTTCTGTTAAAATGGGAAATAGGTATTTTAAAAAGTACTGCACAGGAGATAATGTAGTGTTAACAGTACCGGTGTCAAAAAGTTTCAAAAAATACCAACTAATTGTGTAGCTTATTTCATTTTGTTCCGTTACTCATTTATTATTGAAGCTGTGGCATTTAATGCAGGTTAAAGGGGAACCTCACAGCAGATAACAGGTATAAAGCAGCTAATGGAAAAGACAATGGAAATTCAGTAAACTATGAGCTCAACAATAAAGCTAAATATGGACTTTCCATTTGGCAGGTAACACTGCAGCCTTTTTTTCTAATGCAAACATCTTACTCATGATTTAACAATGAAGTTTTTACAGTATAATTAATAACTTAAACATTTTTTTCTTTGTGAGGGTCTTCTTATTATTTACATAGTGTATATATAAACAGTATACCTATTAAGGAAGAAGAGTCTTTGCATTTAACATTGGACCACATAAATAAACCTTCATTTCTTTTTGTCTTAAAAATTGCACTGGGCATATTTTGTAAAGACCGTCAAAATAAATGCGTAAAGCCTATTACTGAGATTAAAAAAAAAAGAAAAATTAGTAATAATGAAGGACACCAATAGTTGATGAATTGAGCACAATGAGAGTGTTGGTTTAATCTCAACCACTAGAAGATGATGTGGAAATAGTGATTTAATCTGGCATTTCTCTTTCAGTTCCATCCAGTTGTTTTTATGCATGTGAATGGAGACAATTATGCAAAATAATTGTGGTTATCGCATATCACTGCGATAAGGCGCTTATATAATAACTGTGACAGGCCAAGCCACAATAGCCATTCATTTCTCATTTTGAGAGACATTTTCGACAGACTTGGGGAGTTTAAAACCACTGCAGAGGGAAGGTAGGTCTCCAGGCTGAAGAAGATGGGGTTTTTTTATAGGTTAGAAGTCCTTCTGAATCACAGATATCCTTGGGGAGTTGATTGAATTCTGCGTCTGGCAATTATCCAGGCTGGAGGATTAGCTCTCCCTTGACACTGCATGTTTTCTGTTCATGGTCAAACTCAAAATCGGTCTTTAAGCAACAGCTGAGCAAGACAGTGCGCTATTCAAGTAATTCAACTGCTTAGCTAAAGCGCCAATAATATCTTATCTTAAACTCAAGGTGATTGTGCTTTTTTTTCCAGCTGAGATGCTATATAGAAACAGCTCCAAGCGTGTAATAGTTTCCCACAGTGATTACATACTTACTGCTGATCTGGGACCCACATTTCTCAGACGGGCACGATTACATCTTTTTACTACAAAATATTTGTTTTGACTTCAAGATTCTCATCTAAAGAGGGGGAAAAAAAACCCACACCCATACAGCTCTGCAGCTCACTAGATTGACTTCCTGTCCTACTCAATCACAAGACCCGTTGCCACTCCACACAGATTGTTTTTAATTCTAGAGCTGGCATTGCCTATTCCATTAGTCAGGAGAAGACAGACAGGCGGACAAAGCACAGAGGACACGCTACCGTCTCTCCAGGTGCAGCGACGTCTAGCAGGCCTTAATGATTAAGGATGACAGGCATAACCAACACTTAGCCTCCCTGTCTGGGGAGCTGCAATCTATTGTATTACGCTCTGCATACAAAGTCAAGGCCATTAAAGTTTTTCATGCCATTATTTAATATAATCACTTGGTAAATGGTTTCCAGTCATGCAGAAAAATGGCAGCGGCTTATGACAAAAGAAGCCCTGCTGTGACACGTGGGGCTTCGAAGTCAAACAGAAGACAGGCTCGGTGGATAAAGGCGCCACCTTGTACACAATCAAACCAAGGAGCAAAAGCTTTGTGGGGGCTGCACTCTCACTGCAAACAGTACAACGTTCTTTCACATCTGTGCTCTGCCTGTACACACAGACGACTGCAGGACTGCACTTCCCTCTTGTTTCACATCCATAAATAAAATAATCATTTGGCCATGGCTTCTATTTTCTTAAATCTGGCATCTTTGCTGCAGAAATTTGCTGAAAAGGCTAATTCACAGACCTTTTCTGACCTTAAGGTTAAACATAAAGCACATATTTCTGATACTACGTGTCTCTTGATCACGATATGAAGGAGTGGTTGCTGCTTTCACTGTCACAGCTGATTAAATCTATCTGGTGTGACAAGGGCAGAAATCATGCTTTCAGGTGAGATGGTGCGCTAACGTTACGTAATTTCATTATAATGAAACACACGCAAGTCAGATATGATGCCACTGACAACATTTCTCTGTATCTGAACATTGTTAGAAGCACTTACTTTAATGTAAGTACATAGTTCAATATATTTTACATCACATGCCTAGTTGTTTAGTTATTTTAATATAGGAGTGTTACATATTATAGCTTTAATAATTCAGTGTGTGAGTCTGCAACCAGTTAAACACCCACATCTTCACCTACAGAATCTTTTCAGAGCCTCTGTTTTATCCATTCTGGGCTTTATTGTTAAGTAGATATAAACTCTGGTCAAACACCTCAATACTGGACGCCACCTGCTATAAAATGAAAAGAAGATGAAGTCCATTCTAAGCCACTGTAGAAACAACAAGCAGCGACCAGCTCTATCTGCAGATATAAAAGGCTCATTCTAAGGGAGAACAACATGACCATTTGTATTTTCCTGTGATTATACGCTAATTAAACATAATTATGAATATTACACTCACATTCTGTGATCAGATGCTCCTAAATCCCCAGTATCTTACACACATCTTACCTTTATGTATTCTACACTTCACACACTATTGTACAATATCAGCCGGTTTGAAAAATAATTTCTGAACTTGACATTTTTGAGATGTTGTTGTGAAATATTTTTTACATTCTTGAAATCTTTTCTCCAGGGCCATTTCTAATCTTACTGCATGCCATAGCCACATTCCACAAGATCTCTGGCTGAAACTGAACCACACTGAAATGGCAGAGCAGGAAACCACATGAAGTCTAACCATTATGGACAGGAGCTGGCTGGTTTCCGGGTACTGTGTGTACTCTACAGCTACGCGTCGCTCAACAGGAGGCAGGCTAGCTGCGATCACAATGAGAGCGGCTGACAGAGCTCTGTCATTGAGGCTGACACAGCCTCAGGTGGATCTCCAAGTAGGGCCCTGCTTTCTCCAGGGATTGCAGTAGCAGAGTGGACAGTGGACTGGACCGAGTGGTGTTTAGCGTGTGCGAGCAGGCGCCATGATGGATGACCTCATTAATCTGTGCAGTGAGAAGTTCAGATACCTCATCTGATTCTGGGCTTCCCGGCCTTAGGCCTTCATTCCTCTGCTCCTCCTTCATCCTCTCTGTCTTCCTGCTGCTTCTTTATCTCATACAGCTTCACTTCTGAACCAGTCTGACCCAAATATTTATTATATCGTAATATTTCGTTGTATTCGTCAGCTTTTCAGTATCAAGTTTCTACAGTCCCACCCAAAGTACGCCGATTTGAAATTGAATAACAAATTGTCATCTCGCTGTAAAGCTGATGTCATAGACAGGTTATGTTGATTTACTTAGTCATTCACCATGAATACTTCTACTATCCATTGTTCCTAATGTCTCACACCATGCTGGAGGCAAAGACTTACTGTGGAAACAATAGCGGGAAACGTTATTCAGGCAAACACTCCTTCAGTTTTTTCTCTCCCACTCTCTCACACAAAGTCGAAAAAAATGTAGTAAAGGCTTTTCTCAGAAATTAAAGCCTCCCACATCAGACACATTTAATTTCGCAATAGTGAAATCGCCATTAAAATCCAGTAGCTGCAGTTCCGTAAACTGTGATTTCCACATAATGAGCAGAAGCTCATGACTGCACTGTGGCTCAAGCTAAAGGGCGAGGCCTGTAAGAAACATGAAGAACACATCATCAGTCCACCCAAACATACCGTTTAGGCGTAAATCATTTGCACTGAGATACACTTCAGGCGTAGTAGTAGTTTCTACTGGCATGTGAGACCCAATGGAGAATTTAATGCAGAACAATGCTTTTGATCTTTATATATAGCACACAGAGCTCCCAAACTGGTGGAATTAAGAAGCTGACAAAACTACAAGCTTCTGATATTTCATTTATGAGGAGCAGAGAAACAGGCACTAAAAATAAACGTCGACTGCAGAGGAGATGTTAATGCCAGGTGATTACTCCAGTTGTGGAAGCAGATTTGGATACAGAGCCATGATATAACCAAGGGAGTAATTAAAACACTTTTGTAATGTCTCTTCTCTTTTCTAGGTGACTGTGAGACGAGTGTCAGATTAGCACATCACTTTCCTAAAATAAGACTGGGCTGTGGTTTTGAGGCCTCATAGATTTCTCTTGTCCATCTTCCAGGCGAGAAAGTACTCCACAAAAGACAGCCTCGGGCCAGAGAGTGAAATGCAACTGCGCACCAGTACAGTCGTCTGAATTGACCCTAGTGACATGTGACAGTCTGTCACACCAAACCAGCCCTTATGACATTAAAAAACACACTGAGAGAGACAGCAGAAATATCCGTCGCAGCTGACCCTGAGATCAAGTGTCACGGCTAGCAGAGGGGCAGATGAGGTGGGCGGGTGGGGCGGGTGTGACTGGCAAGGTGGGCGGTTAAGGCTTGGCATAACTGACAGGCCCAGTTAAAAAGGGCGGGGCAGCCCATGGCTTTTCTGATGTTTTCCCACGAGTTCGCTCTCACACACTGTCAGCACACGGTGGGATTTTACAATGGAGACTTAACCTTTCAGTCTCAGCGGTTTCATTTTGGAGTGGCAGGTTTGCATCGGGTCCACTGCCAGCCCACCCCCACCCCCACCCCCCCACTGTCATAACAGTGTTTACTAAATGACAGGATCGACTGCCAGAGATATGAATAGCTCATGAAAGTATAAATGGCCTCCTAACAGCGGGCTGTGTGCGTGTGGTGTATTTATAGAACTCAATTTCAAATGTACTGCGGGATGAAACTGCAGACCAACATAAAAAAACATCCTGCTCCAGATCTTTTCGGGGGCGGTGGGCTGTTTTCTGACAAAAGCCAACGTGACTACTACACCTTTCAAAAGCTGTATGCATCCAACTGGTTTAATGAAACTGGAAGCAGCCATTTATCTCCACCAGCAGCCATATCAGTGTGTACTATCGCGCTTCCTCTACAAAGGCCTATATTGTCAGATGAACGCAGGACCTGGAAGATTGTGCGGGGTTATTTTATCAGTATCAGACCCTGCTGTTCACCGTGCAGCAATATCCTGCTCAGGAACACAAAATGAAGCGAAGATACAGATATATAATTACTTTCATCTCAGGGTGTTTACAACTGTTTCTGCTCGGCACAAACTTTTCCTCCTTTTTTCCAACACAGGTGAATCATTGGAACATGCATGGCTAATTCAGCATTTGAATTATTTAGTCATTCTGCACAAATCAATTATTTACTACACACTTCATACTGGGGAGTGCTGTGCATATACAGGTAGCTGCAGACGTTGGGGAGTCTGCTTTCTCAGGATTGTTTGTTAGCGTTTAACAGCACGTAACAGAGGCCTGTCTTCACTTCAGTGGAAAAATAGGGCTCGCTTAGTAAATCTGTATCATGTCTCAGTCCAGAACTGTGTCTGCGTCTCTAATCTTGAGGAAGCAGCTGACAGTAAAAACTCCCTTGCCGTGGGCTATATATACCTCACAATCTAAGACAACTAGATACAATAACTAGAGAGCTGTGGGACCACTTCAGTTGGATCAGGTATCAGTGTGTTGAAACAGCTACAGCTTTAGTATGAAGAAGTTGATAAGCAGTTTTTAGGCAGGGACACTTTTTTTGTTTGCTGTGGAGGCTTATCTTCACTTTACTGTATCTGCAGCTGTACTCTACAAGGAAGCCGAGCGCCTACAACAGAGTGGGAAAAACCTACTTTACAACTGCACTGATGCGTAGGAAGCAAGTGTATGACAAATACAGATAAAATGCTCAGGGCCAGTTTGAACTGCATGTTGAGGGGAGTTAATGAAATTCAACAAGGCTGTGATACTCCACAGGACCTGACCTCGTCTCAGAGGCCTAGAGAGAACTGAAGTTGATGTTGAAAATCAATAGCTGCGGTGGCCAAATAAAAACACAACTGCAGACGCGCGTTTGCTGTGTAGTAAATCAGCATGTGTGACATAATATAAGAATTTACCCAGCTGATCAAGAATAACACAATTAGATTAGGGTAAGAAATAATGTAATGGATGTAATTTAATATAAAATGTTTTCCCAGATGACTCGACTGTAATTTATCATTTCACAGAGAATAAAGCAGTCTCTTGGCCAAAGAAATGAAATATAGTTTATACAGACATTAAATTTCCCAAATTAGACAAGGGTGGTCAAAGCACAGCAGAATAATAAACAGCGTAAATGTCAAAATATCTCTATTTTCCCATCTCCCCTCAACCAGAAGATCAACAACATTAGCATCAGGCTCTCTGACAGGTTGAAGTGTGTTTTTCACCCTCTGACCTGCTCTGTTTTCGGACAACATCTTAAATGAATGGCTTAATAAGGGGAGCCGCTTTTGACAACAAAAGGAAGTGAGCCATCTCTCTCTCGCAGATCCCTGTCCTCCCAAATGTGTCCTCCCGAGACTACAAACAAGCACCTTATTGTCGTACGGGAGGGTTGACATTCTCTTGTTAAGTGAGTAAGAGGAGAATCTCAGAAACAGCGTCCCCTGACAACATGTGATCCCCATCTAAATAGTTTCCAGCATGATATCAGCCTGAATCAAACCAACAAAAGGCTGCATTGTGTGGTCCGACATGGACTAGGATGAACAAGGGTCATTGTGCAGTCCGATCATAGTCTGGAAAAGCACGAGCAGCCAGAAGTTTTCATTCCTCCATCAATGGAAACGGCGCACTAAGCAAATTCCCATCTGAGGTAATTAGTCAGGGTGAGGCACAAGACGCGTTAACGCTATTGGGTCTAAGACATAGTGTTGGTGCGTGGGTTTAATGGAGGAAGGCCATGTTGGAGCTAAAGCCTTCACGCTGTGTCAGCTTACTATCTTAGCTGCTAATTTGTGAGTTAATCAATCAGCGGGATTAAAAATACTTCACAAAGGAGAGCCATCAGCTCTGTCACTTCCTCTGTGGGAGACCACCAGTGTGGAGAGGTCAGGTTACTGCTTATTTTACTGAGGAGCGCCTGAAGGAAGGAAGTGCAGAGCAGAGGAGGGGGACATGTGCAAACGAAGGCAGGAAACACACCGCAAACCAGGCGCATTCTCCGCGTCCGGTCCACACGACCACGGAAACAACATGCAAGGAGACACATCCACACACACTCTGCACATGTAAACAAACACATCCCATCCCTGGACATTACAAAGCATACGTCAGCGTACGCAAAAATATAATAGGCCTGATTTTATCCAGGCCCGTCGCCTACTTCAGCTCGACACAGAGCAGCCCCAGAACGAGACTTCAGTGTGGTGTGACATTGAAGTTGACACGTCCTTTGAAGGGAGCAGATGAAGTGTGGCCTCTAGCAAAGGGACAATGGGAATAAGCTGTATTAGCATGAATTCAGAACAAGAGAACAGAAGTTGTCTGTTTTTTTCCAGGACAAAAGGGCTTTCCAAAACCGACCCTGAAGCGGCGCTCACAACGGCTTTCAAAGGCAATAAAAGGCATTGTGTTAAAATCAAATCCTCATAAAATTATACAGTGACAGAACCAACAAAACACCTCATTTAAATAAATCCAAAACGCAGTCAGAACCGAACAAATATATCGCTCAAGAGGACAATAAATATGAAGGAGTATTTCCATTTTTGCGCTTCTGAAAAGCCATAAAGAAATATCGGTCACAGCAAAATAAAAAAATGAAAAAATGTTTTGCAGCTGCAATTTTGATGTTGCGCAGCAGCTGCAGTACAACACGGCCACAATCACTGCTAGATCTTTCTGAAGGTTCAACAAACTATACTGGAAGTGCTAAAAAATATACATAAATGCCCTCTACTCTGAAAAATTTCTCCAAGTCATTACATTTCCTGAAAACGATGCAGCCTCTACATGTTATTTAATGCATGCTCTGTGTCAACTATCGCCTCATATCATTCCAGCCTCCTCATACATTTTCAGGAAATGTATTCTTGATAGATTTACAGACCCATAACACAGTACAAATTATTTATTGACTGCATTGATTTTTACCTCTGCGTGCTATGAATATATATATATGTGCATGTGTGTTCATGAGTGTGCATGTGTAGGTGTGAATAGCAATGTGAAGGACAGGGAATATCAATTGAAATGCCAGCAGCTTCTACCCGTCACATATCACTGTCACTGAGCCAGATTTTCTATTTAGGATGGCAGTTCAATATAAATTCAGTACAGGTAGAAGGAATGCATTTGTTTTGCGCCGGGGCAACAGCCACAGAGGCCTGTTTACTCCTGGGGGTCTTCTCTGCATTTGAGGGTGAGGAAAATGTTTTTCTTGCATAAACAACAACTAGGTCATTTTAATAAAGCTTCCATATTTGAACGCCTTTTATCTTCCGCACAGGAAAACATACATATTAAAGAGAAGCAGCGGAGGCAGCGGGTGTGAATCTTATAAACAGACTGTATGCAAATATGTATATATTTAGAGTCTATGCTAATGCAGAGGTAGTTGACCAAACATTCTCAACTGACTGGGTTGGTCATAGGTTAAACAAACACTCAGACATCTTTGCTTACACGGTTTGCTATCAATTAAGTCCATATGTGAAGCATGAAATCCAATGTTTGGGATAATTTTTAGAGGATAAAGAACAACTCAACAAAGGTAAAATAATGCAAACATTCACCTATTATTAACCTCAGACATGGCAGATAATGTAAAAAATGTAATTAGCCTAGCATGCCCACTCACTCTGACATTAGATTGCTCAGATAAAAATACACTAGACTTAATAAAATCATATTTTCAGGTGTCAATAGTGAGCAGCACACTTTGTACAAACAGATCTAAAATACCTATATTTCTCTGTAATACAGCAGAGTGTGAAAAATGACATTATTTCTCAGCCCATTACTCAAACCATTTTCAGTACACCCCCCCCCCCAAAAAAAAAAAAAATAAAT
>JAPQRQ010036789.1:0-10658 GCA_037367365.1 Apogon talboti | reverse complement strand
ACTCCCATCTACACATGCACCTTCTCGGCAAGTTGATAGGACTAATATTTTTGGAGATATTAGTCATTTTGGAATACAATTACCGTACAATTACGGAACCACAGTACCACGCTGCATGGCAGGAAATGAAGTTCAAAACAGGAACGCCACATTTACTAGCTACGGTCCCAACATATTGGGGCCCGTCCCCCACACCAGCACGGGGGGCATGGTACAAATTGTGTAAGTTACTGGACTTTGGGAGGCACAGTGTCTGAAAGAGCACAAATGCAACTCTATTTGTAGAACATGTGGCGTACTAGTTGGAAATGGTCTCAGAGAAACAGCTGTTTGGAGAAAATTCTTAAATATTTCCAATATTCAAAATAAGGAAAAATACTAAAACAATGCCATCTTTGTAAATATCATAATAAAAACTGCAATGCTCATTGAACTGAAAAAAGTCTTGTGTCCTATTTAAAGTTTCAGCTGTTAATACATTAAACCATGATGAAGTAATGTGGCTCTAAAGAAGCTGTGGTTTGATCATTATAACAGTTCTAGTATGTGACCCGAGGGAACCATGGGTTGTAGATGTGGCGAGAGCAGTCTTGGGAAAAGATGTTAGTCACTTTTATAAGTAGTGACAAAAATTGTTTGGTAAATCATTCTTTAAAATGTAAACAATAATTAATATATTAATACACTGTAAAATCCAATTATTTATCATTACTTAAAAAAGCATGCAAAGTGATTGCACTGAAAAAAAAGAGAACTAGGTATTTTAAGTTGTACTAACTAGTGCTTCCTTTGTACACTTATAAATGAGTTTGAACAACTAAAATCATAAACACCAGCTCAGACTCGAACTAGGGATCTTCTTATTTTGAATCAACTATACACCGCTTACCATTGCCAGTCGCACATGGCGTGGACGAACCAGCCAATAGGAAGGCCAGCTTACCCAGCTCATGAATAATTAATTTTCTCCTCAAACCACGGGTTTGAATCCCCTTTGATGCATTCTTTAACATAACTTTTGAGAGTGAAGGTAATTTTAAGTGTACAAAATGAACCTCATAATATTAATTATGCTTTTGTAATATGCACTGGTGGTTGAAAATCACTATATTGCGTTAATATCATATTGATAATTAACTGTATTGTTATTGTGTCTAGACAGATTGCTAATTGACAGGTAACATTCATTGAGTGTTTTTATGCAATAATCAGTGTTAGAATAAATGTATTCTTTATTGAAACAGCACAAAAGAGAGAGAATACTTTAAAAAAGTTTTATTTTATTTCGGTGTATTGGGTTTGAACAAATCTGTTTATACGTCAACATATATTCATAAAAAAACAAATAATTCAAATGAATATAAGTGTATAAACATAACATTACAGTAAACAGTGGATTTGCATGTGTGTGTGTGGGTGTGTGTAAGAGTGAGTGAGTAGGTCTCAATGAGAATAAATGATTGAGAAAGAGAAATTCGAACTTGTATATACATATTAACTTATAGTCATGATAAAAATAACTCAGTTAGCTTAAATAACTTTCTAATTACTTAACTATTACAACACAAACTTTACACAAGAACAGAACATTAAAATGACAATAAAATCACAACACTTAAATGACAGTGAAAAATATATATAATGACAGGACTATTGTATTTCTTCAGCCCATCTCCTTTCCAGGTCATAAAATGGACTCTCTTTGGAGTTCTTCCAGGTTATCTCCTTGTCCATGCCCTGGGCACGATACAAGGCATGCACCTTGGATGGCCAGTATATGTACTTGCCTGCCACACCACGGAAGCCTGTGTGTATGTGTGGGCTGTTTGGTCCCTGCTTCAGTTCCCAGTGGCAGAACCTGCAGAGGCGGCCGGGTGGTAGGAGTACCTCAAGACTCTTCCTCTTCTTCTCATTCCTCAGCCCATTGCCTTGTGGCATCCAGCTCTCTCCGAAAGAAGTCTGTCTGGGCAAACTCCTCAAAGGGCATCTTGGGGTTTGAAAGACCCTTGGAAGCAAAAAGCTGATGGTCTTTCCAGGAGCAGCAGAAAAAGCGGACAAGCCCCTGCTGGTAATAAAAAGTGGACAGAAGATCCATCAGTCTCATATTAAGACTTGGGCTGTCTACAGGCAAGACAGGTTTTTGTCTGTCTTCTTCTGTTCTGGCTGCTGCTGCAGGTACTGCCTCTGCCTCTTCAAGATGCCCTCCACAATTCTCTCTACAGACTCCTCTGTCAGAGGTGTGGGCGGGTTAAACACAGTTGGTTCTGTGGTGACCATGGGAATGGGTGACCTTGTCTGTATTCTGGTTGTGTCACTTCCCGCTGTCAGAGAGTGCCACAACTGCTGTGTCTCGAAGAGTTTCTCCAGGCTTGTGTTTAGCGAGGAGCTGGCATTGAGCATCTTTGCATGGCTCTTAATAAACTGCGAAATGTGCAGCTTGGTGGTGGGGTGGAGCATGCTGTTTGGATCAGCAGCAGACTGATGGACCATTTCTGCATAGTCATGATCCATCAGCTTCAGCAGGTCTTTCTCACTGTGATGCCTCTGCAACAACTGGTCAATTGCTGCAACTATGGGTGGTGTCCAGTGTGTGTGGCCCAGCACAAACACACGTCCACCTGTCTTGACAGGCCCAGTGTGAGCACTCCTTGGTGAGGACCACAGTGGAAGGCGCAGGGGAGGTGAGATTTCTGGTACACAAAGAACAGGTAAGATTTAGATGACCTCAACAATAACATTAGAAAACAACGTACAATTATGCATATTATATCCACTTACCCATCGCCGCTGGAAGCCCCAGAGGTTCCTCTAGTGTGACCTTCTGTTTCTAGATGGCAGCAGCAGATGACACGACAGAGAGGGGAGCCTGGCTGGAGGAGGGTGTCGTGTCAGGAACAGGTGAAGCAGGGCTTGGAGCAGGAGCAGAAGGGGTGAATGGCACACAGACCGAGGGTGCCGGTTCCTTGTCTGTCTTCTGAGTCCGATGCTTGTCCCAATCCAGAGGGACTGGACGGCAGCCTGGCTCACAGTACTCAAGGCTGAACCTCTCGCCAGTGTCACTGTCTGAGAGGTGAAGCGCAGGGTACTCCTCCTGTCTAGTCACTCGCCTGGAAGCAGAGTTCAACTCAGCCATGAGAGCTGGATCAAACATTGCAGGCAGGACCAGACATGGCTGCTTGAGGTCCACCGACCGCTGGTAGTTCCACCGGGCTACACCTGTCATGTCTTGGGTCTGGAAGAGCTCGGTGGATACCTGTGTGCCGGTGATCCACTGGGCTTGGTGGCAGTGATACCCCTCCTGCTGTGAAGTGGCTCAGGCTGAGATCCAGATTGGCACTTTGGCGCCCTCACCAGGTATGTGGTTCAGCTGAAGCATGCCACCACACCTGTACATGATACCCTCTGACAGCTCTGGGTCATTCAGGCAGCCACGAAGTATGTGAACTCTCTGTATGCGCCAGGTCTTCAGCATGGACGGCTTGAACAGAGGGACATTGGTTGGGTCTGTGAGCAGGTGAAAGTGCTTGAGGACTTTTTCCACTCTGTCCAGAAGCTCTGTGGGCGGTGGGATTTGTGTCCTACAATGCTCACGGATGTGCTGCTTTGTTGGAGTAGCTGGACGGATCCCACAGAACTTGTAGGTGTCCTGGAGCGTCTTCAAATCCTCCTGGTCCACAATGCTGAAGGCATTTGGCAGAAGGTATTGTACAGAGAGTGATACTATGAGCTGCACTCCCAGGAGAATTGCATCAGGCAGTGGAAAAGGTCCAGCTTCACAACAATGTTGCTATTGTAATGGGAGCACAAAGCACAGGTGTTGTGCAATGCTCAAGAAGTGGCCCAGGCCACAATGGAGGGAATGGTCTTCCACGCTTCCCAGTTTTCATGCTACCCAGGGATGGAGTCACAGCAGCACAGCAATCCCTGAGGAGTTAAAAAAATTCAGATATCGTGTTTGTATTACATTGTATTGTACAGTATGGCAAGAAATTAAATATCCTACGTGTATGTCAATGTAAGTGAGTGAAAAAAAAATAGTCTCACCTGTCCACCCAGTGGTGACCAGCCTTGTCCACGCCAGCATCCGTGTACTGCTTGACCAAACCTTGATACACAGGCTGCAGGGACTTCTGCATCTTGGACTGGACCATCACCCAGGACACAATCATCCAGTTGTCATTCATGATGGGGTAGCTGGACATGACGCCAGAGGCCAGCGTGACTTTCCGCGCAACCTTCCTCTTGTGGTCAGACCTGAGGACCTGTCGGAATGTCCCCTGGAGGAGCTTGGAGATGGCTGGCTCCTGGCGCTTAAACTCATCAAGCAGACAGTCTGTCAGGTAGAAGTTTGACACAGAGACTCCATGCCAGCCGTTAGGCTCATCAAAGGCCCCAAAGTTCCCTCCTGACAAACTGGCCAGTTGTCCTCTGCTGCCCATACCTGCCTCTGCATCTCTGACATTTTCGATGGTGTGCAAGTAGGCCAGGTGAGCTCATTCATACTTGAGGTGCATGAGTTCATTCACCTGGTTTGCCATGTATGTGGGGGACTTGCCGGTGTGCCACAGCTTATCCATCACAGACTTACAGATGGCCTTTTTGTAGGTCAGAAAAGCTGGCAGAATATTGGTGAAGCGCTTGGGCAGCTTTTTCAACCAGCGCGGGCTGCCCGCAAACCAGCATTTCTGACAGGCCCTGCAGCAGAGCCATGAATCTAGGATGTAATACTGTCCGCTGGTGCTGACAATCACCCGTGGTCTGCCCACACCTGATGACACCACCTGTGTCTGGGCATAGTCATGGAGACAGGGCAGGACATAGTTGTTGCAAAGCCTTGCCATAATATTGCTCTCAGGCTTCCAGATGAAGAGGGGATGCTGCTGCAACAAATTTGGCGAGGGGAGGTCAGCCACTGTGTCAATGAGCTCAGGCTGTGGAGGCAGACGCCAGAGGGAAATGGTGTTGCCTTGGTTATGCAATGGGCCCAGGCCACAGCCCTGAGGTCCTGGAGCTCTGTCTTCATCCACACTTTCTGGTGTAGAGAACAGTCGCCCATGTCTTGATCACAGGCAGGCAGGCAGTAGCAACATGTGTAGTGGATGGTGTTGAGGACACAACAGCAAAGATGGACAGGAAAATAAGTATGTATAGATCATTTGTTATGAGAGCCAAAAAGAGAAGTATGCAATGTATATTAATTCCACATCGCGTAAGCATATATAAGCGCTATATCATACCATATTTGTCACTGTCCTCTTTGCAAAGTGCAGGAGGAGCCGCTATGGCACTGGGTCTACTGGGTCCTGAGAAAGAACATAGCCTAACTGTATTGCATTTGTAAAGACTGGTTGCATTAAAAAAAGTAAAATGTGCTTGTGAAACTGACAATGAATATACAGTAATTACACATTATTTGTTATCTGACACCAGGTGTACAAACAAGAGGACAGAGGGAAACACACCTTGAAACGACTCCGGCCTCACAACCCTCTCAGGCCTCTCTCTTGCCAGTCTCCACAAGGAAGGCAAGCTCAGGGGGCAGCGGCAACGGGATCTTCCTCTTCACATCGATTGAAACCGGAGCCAATAAAAAAATTAACAAATCGATTATACCTTTTGTGTAATAACTGATGCATTAATAATGTATTAATATTATTATCACAATAAACCTGGCTTACTATCAACTGTTGATGCCTGCTGTCCACCAACTGGAGGAGCCCTGAACAAGTGTCTCAGGTGGAACTGCAACAAAGAAACATTAGTTATTTATTAATAAATACACAAAGCATGAGTGTTAGTATGAACTCTTAACCCATGTTCTTACTTCTCCTGCTTCTCACAGCCTCGCAAATCTGTTTTATTAATACTACTGATTTAGTGGTCAAAGCAGGAGCAGCAATACACATCAAACGTGTGGGCATCAAAGTGTTAATGCCAAATGGCTTTGATGCTTTTCAAACACAGCATGCAAAGGGAAAAAACAAAGAGCGCATAGTTACCCTTGTTGCAGTTGGAATCAGTTCAGTATGGCATGAATCAATTCATAGTCCTCAGGACAGGTTAGTATGGCAGCTTAGAACCATAGTGTTAGAGGAACATGGCCGGAACATGGCCAGCAACATGGCCGGAACACAGATGATTATAAAAGTCAAAGTTCAGTTCAGGAGAACAATTCATCATAGGAACTCCAGCTATAGGGAGAAACCTGACTTCTGGCAAACTGGACTGGACACCCCTGGTAAAGCAGATGCTGCGGCTGCTTTGGCTGCTGCTCCTGGCACAGCAGCTGGTATACACACACACACACACACACACAGACACACACAAAAACAAAGAATGAATAAGAAATTAATACATTTAAAGAGAATACATCTGATATTATAGATGAAGTTATCATTCTTTAATAACAGTCTGTGTAACAGTTTACTAACAGCTCTGCTCTTGAAACTTAGTGGGTGAGATGCTCAGCATCACCTTCTCCAGCTCAATGTCCTCTTGCATCTCTAAAGAACAGATATGATTGAATTTCGATGCACAAAAGCAATAACCGAAACACCAACACATGTCAACTGTCAATAACACACACCCAGGGGTTGAGCTGTTGCCTTTTTGGCGGGTTTCGCGGACATAGCAGGTGTGGAAGACTGCTGCCTCTTTTGCAGATACTGCTGCAGCTTGAACATGCGGGTTCCTGGGACACAGCTCTTCTTCACGATGAAGCCAGCATAGTCATCCGCACATCCATCCCAGACCTCCTTCCAAGTGCTCTTGGCCCGGGTGCCAAAACCAACCAGCTGCTCGTCTTCTGTTGTGGCAGGATTGGCACGCACCACACTTCCCTCATTCTGCAGAAGAGCCAGGATTTCTGAAAAGCTTGAAGCATAGTCAATAAAGGATAGTAAGCTGTCCTTACTACACCCCTCAGCCATAAAGAGACCTGGGGACTCCACTTTCTAATGACTTTTGATGAGGTATACCATGTAACCAACATCATTATCTAACAGCCATCAGAAGCATTTGCCTTTATATTTTCCAAACTGCAGGACGCAGTCACCGAGTACCTCCGTCCTGTCAGATGCATCCCCCTCTCTGACGGACCATGGCCAGGGTGTTCTGCCACACCAAGTCTGCCTTCATGGGAGCAGACTTGTCCTGCAGAGCGGGGTATTCTTTAATGTGGTGGGCCTCTTCAGGTGCATTCTGGAGGAGAAAACCAAGCAGTCCCTTGCGGAACACAACCTGGATTTTGCCGGGGAAGAACATCACCTTCCGCTGCATGTTGACCTGCAACAAAGTTAAGAGTTGTACAGTTAACACAAAACAAATGCTATTGTTTTTATTGTTACCATTCTCAAAAGGTGAGGTGAAGGATAGGGCAGGATGAATGTGGGTGTGTGTCTTTAGGCCCTTTTCCACTGCAGGAACTTTTCCAGGAACTTTGAACATTACCAGGAACTTTGAAAAACGCTGGTGTGTTTCCATCTAAATTACCCAAGTAAAAAAAAACTTTCCCTCGCCCCCAAACTTTCCCAGAAAAAGATCCTGGTAGGGAGGTGGTACTTTTCAAATTACCTGCAATTCTTGGGGGCTGTACACTGGGGAATACTGATTGGTGGACTACACTTGCAGCATTCCTCATTCCATTCAGCCGGCATTAAGCCACTGTTCAGCAGCAAACTTTGTTTTGTTTATTTTATTTCCGCCTTCGTCTTTTGAGATTGACAGTAACATTGTGTTAATTCGGAAAATATTAACCAAAAGAGGACCTATGACAAGTGGACCAACAGCGAGGTCCAGGCTCTTTTGAGCGTATTTGTGGAGGAGGAAATTCAGAGGCACTGCAGTAACTAAGGATTCGGAGACTTCGTTGCTTGAATCCATAAGGTAAGAAGCTTTATTGTCATCATATTAACACAAGGCATCAACACCCATGCACCAAGAAACAGCAATAGAACAGCACACTGAAGGTAGATCACAGAAATATTCACTATTTAGTTTGGTACATGCTGTAACAGCAGTCCGCGGCACACCAGCTGTTTAGTTAGCCAAAAGTCGAGCTGACTTTAAGCTAATGTTAACTGGTCAACACTCTGACGCTAAACCTACAGACAGAGAACTGAATGTACGAATATTCATGTTGTCACCGTGAGCTGAACACTGATTTATTCTTAATGTATTGTTATTTCCAGCAGAAATGGACTGGACGGACTCACCGTCTTGTCTGCGGCACACCAACTGTTTAGTTTGCCAAAAGTCGAGTTAATCTAATACTAACTGGTCAACAGTCTGACACCTTAATCTAAATTATGGACAGAGAACTGGATGTATTCGTGTTGTTGCCGTGAGCTGAACACTGATTTAGTCTTTATGTATTATGATTTTCAGCTGAAATGGAGCAGATGGACTTGACGTCTGTTTCTGATGCTGTGGCTCCTTTGTGCCCTCCGCCTCAATCAGCCCTCGTCCAAGTTCGTCCAGACACTTGGGTTTCACAGATGTTTATTTCCTTTTTGATCTCAAGGCACCTTGTTTTTTGCACCTTTTGTTTTGTGTTTCAATTTTTAATAAAAAAGAATTCTGACCTAATATTGTCTGTTCATTTACAAGGCATCAAAATATAAGTAGAGTATAAGTACTTTAAGTAATATGCAGTAGAATTAAATGCAGGCATTTGAGTAAATCTGTCTGATTTTAGGGTTTAACCTGGACTATATCTATAAAACAATAGAAATGAAAAAAGGACCGTCCATCACACTTAAAGTTGGATGTGATTTAATGTAATGACTGAGAAGTTGAAAATACATGTTCTACCATTTTTAAATCAACTTTTATGATATGTCATTTGGAATAGTTTGTCAGATGGTTAACTTCACCTAAAATGTATTCCAGATGGATTCAGTGATTCAACAAGCAGCAAAACATTAAACCAAACCTGCCCACTTAAAAGTCCTGGGTCATTTTGTGATGCTAGAGCTGAGCTTCTAAATACATGTACTTGATCTCCGGTTCAGGTGTGTGTACAAGGGTGGGGGAGGTTGGGGACAACAGGAGTGGAAAATCCCCAAATCTAGTGGGAGGGGAGAGCAAGGAGGGACTGATAGGAGCAGGATGACTGTACAACTCTAGTGTCTATCTGTGTCTGTGTACATCATGTATAGACTCAGAGGTTGGTGAGAGGTGAGGAAAGTGTACCACAGATCATGCTTGAAGGTCACAATAATGTTGCCAATAATGTACAAACATTGGTTACGTAACACAAAAAAAGTAAAGCAGTCAAAGGTAAACAACAATATAAGGCCCTTTCACAATGTAGGAACCTTTTTGGTTCCTAGAACCTTTTTAGTTCCTGGGCCCGTTCCTGTGTGCATTCACACAGCATAGGAACTAGGAACTACGAACCATAGTTCCTAGAACCTTTTTAGCTCCTACTCCCGGGCAGGGTCTTTTTTAGTTCTATAGGAACTAATATGACGTCAGTGTTTGGTGATTGGTAGACCTCAGGCTACGCCTGTTTCCGCATCTTGCAGAAGAGTAAGTGCGTTACGGTGAATATAGCACGGCCGTGATTAGGTCGTAGACATGAGTCCTGTTGGTTTTCTACAACAGTAAACATCATACTGTAGAGTGTGGACATGTTCATTCTGTGGTTCATCAGTGAAGATGGGATTTATGACGCTAAATTCACGCACTCTGCCGTTGACACGGGAAGCGTTGACACAGAGATTTCTTGCACTTCATGTCATTTATATTATATTATATATTATTCTGTGGGGGTCTCTCAAATGTCGACTTAGATTTTGATCATAAATAAAGCTCATTTTCCATCCCTGTGTGTGTGCGAAAGTTGTGCTGTGCATAAAAGCGCTTTGGTGGATGGAGAATATGATTGCGTCACACCGGTCCCTATAATGGTTCCTATTACCTGTGCAAATGCAAACGAAATAGTTCCCCTGGGGGAGAGTAGTAGTAGTAGTAGAGAGTAGTAGTAGAACTAAATTAGTTCTAAGAACTTAGTTCTTAGAACTACTCTGTGCGAAAGTGCCTATAATCATGTTCAGGTCATTTTTATCAAGAAATGTCTTTACGGATAGGCTGCGGCAACTTATCATTTAAATATGTGCATTATGGATCAGATCTACAAAGGCACAAAACATTTAGTAACAGACAGATTATTGTTACCTCCACCAAGGAGGTTATGTATTCACCAGGGTTTGTCTGTCTGTCTGTTTGTCTGTTTGTTAGCAACATAACGCAAAAAGCTATGGACAGATTTTAACGAAATTTTCAGGAAATGTCCGAAATGGGATAAGGAACAGGTGAGTTGATTTTGGATCCGGTTTGGATCACCCCAGGATTTTTGCAATATGTCCACCAGTAGGGGGTACTATAACAAGGCCAAATACCCTTGAAGTGGGTTTTACCTAGCAACAGATAAACAATACATACAGCATGGTGGAGAACTGAGCTGCCTTGGCGGAGGTCTGCGCTCTCCAAGTGCTTTTCTAGTGAATATATATATATATAAAAATATCAGCCTCAAGGTTGTCCCTGCAGTGGAGGAGGTCCTTTACCTCCTGAGGTGATTCACTCACATACTGACAGCATCTCTCTCTCTCTCTCTCTCTCTCTCTCTCTCTCTCTCTCTCTCTCTCCCTATA
>JAPQRQ010036788.1:0-10661 GCA_037367365.1 Apogon talboti | reverse complement strand
CCTTACAGACCCTGTAGACCACATTGGACCTGAGATTGGTGACTCACTGTCCTCACTGGAACTGGTGATGTCACTGTCTTGTAATGCATACGGAAATGACCAAAAATAGTCACTAGCCCATTGAAGGGTTAATACCATTCAGAGGGTTAGGGTTCTTAGAGGTTTAGTCTGCAGGCCCAAGGAAGGGGAATATCTCTAATGGAGGATGTGCACTTGAACTCATCACCATCTAGTCCAAGGTCACAGTGGCTCTCCCTGTTGCTTTTTCAGGAGTTTGACTAAATACTGAAAAGGATAGGTCTTCATTTCAATATGTGGATGGTTTGTTCAGTAACACCCTCCCTGCACAACGCCACAGTTATTTTGATGTGTTACAAAGTTCCCTCATATGGTTGGAATTAAAGGATCAATGTACTGATTGGTGTGTGTGTCCACGAGGTGGTGGAACCTGAGGCTGCAGGGGTTGAACCTGTCCGCCCCCCTCACCGTCCTGCCAACTGTCTCCTGCCAGAAAACCATTAAGATCCTCAAGGAGAACGGCTTTGACCAGGCGCCGGTGGTGGACGATGCCGGGTAGGTGTCTTCACAAACACACACACCACCTGCCTACTTCTGAGAAACACTACACAGTTTTACAGAATATGTGTGTGTGTTTGTGTGTGCAGGTTGATCCTGGGCATGGTGACTCTAGGGAACATGCTGGCTTGTATACTGGCAGGAAAGATCAAGCTATCAGACCCGGTCAGCAAAGTCATCTACAAGCAGTTCAAACAGGTCCGTCGCCAAACAGAACCGATCCATAACATTAGAATCGATGCATTATTTATGGACAGAACAAATATGAAAGGCTACTTGAGCTTTGTATGTATGTATTTATTTCTGTTTTTATGTATGGATGTATGTATATCTTTATATATCTATGTATGTACAGTATGTGTGTGTGTGTGAGGGTGTGTTTGTATGTATGTGAGTATGTATTTATGTATGTATGTGTACTTGTTTTTGTATTTATGTATGTACGTATATGGGTGTGTATGTATGTATGCGTACATGTATGTGTGTCTGTATGTTATGTGTATGTGTATTTATGTATTTTTGACACTACGTTATTTATTTCCAATGAAAACTTGTTAATCTTTTTTTTTTGGTGGTTTTCCCAAGGGTACATACAGAGAAAACCTGTAACAAGATGGACTCTTATAGTCATTACATTTCAGTCATGTCAAATGAACATATTGGAGACGCAGTCATACAAAAGAAGTGAAAGAAAAATAGAAATGAGGTAGAAATTAGTAAATGAAAAATAATATTAATAGAAGAATTACATTCAGTTAGACCTGTTTCGTCACACAAGGGATTCAAACTAATTTATAATAAAGAAAACACTAAATGATTTCCCAGATTATATAATAAAAACAGTACATCTGAGGATTCCTGGTCCATTATCCATTATTTTATTTATTTCTCTGGTACATGTTGTATTTATGGACCTTTTCTCTTTGCTTTAATGTCCTCAGGTCCGTCTGACTGATAACCTGGGGAAGCTATCCCGAATCCTGGAAACCGACCACTTTGCCCTGGTGGTACACGAACAGATTCAATGTAAGTTGAATAACTAATAATAATAATAATAATAATGATAATAATAATAATAACTGTGCATAGGTGATAAGTAATACTAATAACGTTAATAAGTGTCCCACATATGGATCATTTCATATCAGCCCACTGAGGACCTCCCAGGTCGTAAGGTTCCTCCCAGGTCCTGTCATGGCCTCATAGACCACTAAACCAGGTCCTTCTATAGACCTCAACTGGTTTACATTGGAGTCATGGTTCTGATTTCTCTGTACTGTAAACATCACCAGGGTTCAAATGTGGGCTGAACATCTAAGAAACCTCTGGACCACATGGAGACAAGTAATTAGTCGTTGCTGAAATCAAATTAATGACCTAGATGCGGGATGGAACGACTTAATCTATTATGGAACAAATCCAATCTAAACCCAACAGGTGTGTCCATATGATACTAACCGAAATAAAATCACTGAATATGATCACCTGGCTCCAGCTCCAGCTCACCATGTCCCTGTGTTACACTGAATTAGAACATGTGAGTGGTGACGCCCTCCAGTGGCTGTTTATATGATTGCAGACAGAAGTGAACTCAGTCTCTTCCAGGTTGGAGTCTGTATCTGCTCCTAAAGCCACCGTCCCACTGATGCATGATGAGTGTCTGGGTTTATATCTCAGCTCTCAAACACCAAAACCACTGTGAAAATCTGAAAATAACACATATAGGATATAATATCAGAATGTTGGCATCAATAAGCATATTTTATGACTAGTTCTTTTACAGTCTATCATATTAAACAGAACATTAACTTCACATACACATCAAGGTAAAGCTATTACAGGAACAATTCTTTTCTACCAGCAGGGATCATTAATTGTGTGAATTACAAAAAGGGTCCCAACAGCAAACGATTATAATGTTGGGTGTAAAAGTGATAAAGCAAACAAACAAAAGTACATAAATATCAAATACTTAAACACAGACACATATTTCAGTGGCAGCTTCAGCGTCCTTCTCATTGACCTTTTTTACAACTTCCGTATTTTTGACCAGATATACGCAATCGTCACGGAATTCTACTTCCTTGCCTATCAGGGCAACTATTGCGCAAGCGAAGAACAAGAGTTTTTGTAGCATTCCAGGTTGCTCTTATCATACCCAAAAGCAGCCGCATCTGTCTTTCATTCTTTTTCTGTTGACAGTGAGGTTAGGTGGAAATGGATTAAGGCGATCCAGCGGGATGAGGGACCAAAGTTTGTGATTTAAAAGGGTAGTACGTTTGTCTGCAGCAGAGTCACAGCTCGCCGCCTGAAACCCAGGGCTGTTCCTAGCCTTTTCTCATGGAATAGCCTCATTTCTGTTCAGAAAAGTACATAAACACAAACGTTACCTGGAAAAAAAATGTTAACTGATGATAGCATTTGGCTATCATTACTGTCACTACATTGGTGACGTCCACTTGGACCGTAACACTAAACAGAACAAACTGATGCCATAATGCTTCATTCAAAGCAGACTATGATGCTTTATAAGGTCAACTGTACATTAGACAAATTGTGTCTAAGTAAACATGCTAATGATTTGTCATTCTAGTAGCAGTTCAGTAAAGGCCTGATCACTCTCCACTTATCTTGATATTTATGGACAAATTCCTCATGGAAAAATTTGTACCCTTTATTGATTTTGTTCTTTTTGATTGCAGAGTTTTCTTCAGTGAACCTTGCAACATTGGCAAATGTAATATTTGGCAAATTGGTCAGGCAGTTTGTGTACACTCTCTTATCCATTTTGTCTCACTGTGTTGACGCCTGACAGGAGGCCCCTTCCCACCACGATTACGTATTTTGGGCAAGTGTGAAAAAGGTCAATTGATGACCAGTCAGTCCTGATGTGTCCTCATGTCCACAGAACATTCATATACGTGGGTAGGTCAGATCAAAGTCTGTGATCTGAGCGTCTCAACGGTTCATATTACTACTACTAGTAATAATAATATGGATATTCTACTGAGGGGAAGAGCAGCTGTGGAATATGTGTCTTACATTTCAACTGATGTATTTAAATGACAGATGTGAACGGTGACGACCGATAAATTAAACACAAACCACTGATTAATTATTGTCAAAAACACGTCTTCTGCAGCAACACACCAGGTTGGATGTTTTACAGGTTACACAGATGTAGAGTTTGTGTTAACCTTCTGGTGTCCCATCCAAAGAGGTTCTTCCTAACCACCAAGTGTGTGTAACAGGCAGTTGCAGAATAATGTCAAAAAATTTTTCATACAGTTTGTTAACTCTTACATTTTTTTCATATTTCATCAACTTGAACCATAAAGGAAAAATATCAAATATTCAATAACTGTCATATTTTTAACCCTTTAAATACCATGTTTATAATGTAAACAAACCATATTTTTTGATGCAAAAAACCAGAAAAAGACAACACAAAAAGAGCAATTTCACAGCTTTTTTCCCATCCACATCATATTAGACCAGGTCCATATTAAAAACCAGTAGACTTAGACCTGTCAAATCTGGACTAGATTAACATGGAGACGCCAGAGACTCTTTAAAACACAGTTTCAGATTTGTGAAAAAACCTTTATTCTATTTGTGAAAATACAAAAAAGGGCGATTTCACTGCTTTTTCTCCATCCAGACCATAGTAGACCAGGTCCAGATCAAAAACCACTATACTTAGAGTTGTTGCTTCTGGTGTCAAATATTGATATGCAATTAAAATAGGATAGATTACGATTACTTAATTAAAAGGTCAATAATTTATTCGATTATATTTTCTAATTGAGTCCCACCACTAATATAAATGATATATTCAATGTATCTAATGCATTTAAACTAATATTATTTGCAGATGATACCAAAATATTCTGTTCTAGTAATAATTATAATAAACTAATTGATATGGTAAATTATGAATTGACCAAAATATAATGTTGTTTAGTAATTATTAAAAAAATTCAGAATTACTCATACTGTATGTATAGATGGCGTTCCTATAGAAATAGTGTCACACTATACGACCATACAAAGTGAAAGTGAAACTAATTCCTCTATGTCTCCCGCTGTTGTGCACCTCATTTTCTTTTTCCCTATTTTCATAAACTGTTATTTGAGGGGCCCTCCTTTGAAGAAATGGAAGCTTTGTAAGTGTTCCAAGTGGCCCTGGAGTCATCTTTACCCGTGAAATATAGACATACTTTGGAGCGTTTCTGCCTCGACACCATGTTGGCGACATTCTAAACCAAAACAATGCACCGTACATGTGACGTCCTCACACATGTGCAACGAAGGCGGAACCGATAAGCAGAATCGTTAAGCAGGCAAACGATTCCAAGGAGTTTAGTTGCTGGGAGCAAGTTCTCAAAAAGATCCGGTTCTCGGTTCCCATCCCTAGTGTTAGTGTTGTCATTTTCTATTGTTTACAACGGGCAAATTTTAGTTGGTGGCCAGAATTTTTTAAAAATCACACAAAAATGAACAACTTTTGAATTCTAACCTCATACAAATTGTGAAAAATAATCTGAACTTTGGTAAGATGAAGTGTAAAGTGTGCAGAATATGCTCAGCCGGATACCGGAGGGTTAACAGAAGCCACTGATCAGATGAGACCATGCAGCTGTGACATCAAACAGTAATGTGGGACACATTCTGTCTCCTCGTTTTCTTGGTCCAGATTTGACGGACGGCTCTCCCGCCATGAAGCAGATGGTTTTCGGAGTGGTGACGGCCGTCGACCTGCTCAACTTCGTCACGGGTCGAGAAAGGAGAGAGCGGTCAATGTCAGAGTCAACAGATGAGCTGTAATCTGCACACCAAGGCATACAAGTACACGAGTACGTTTAATACTGGAATAAGACACATGACGATCAGTTAGACTCCTGAACATCCCATAACAGGTTCAATACCCTCTGATTCAGCCTATCATTTCTTGCTTTGAAGATTGATTTTATTATTATTTTTTTTTTAAGTTTGAACTTGAGTCTTAAAACATAATCCTATATTTTGTTACAGCGCTGGGATGATGTGTGATAGAGGTTTATATCATTTGTCATTTTGTCTGCTTGTAGCTCGGATCCAGTTCATGGCCTTATGTATCCATTAAACATAGCAATAAGTGTAGTTTAGTATCAGAACCATGTTAATGTCTCAGGTTTCCCAATGAGACACGTGGACATCTGCTGTATATAAGCATTGACTGTATTCTGCTTTTTTATTTGTATGTAAACAAACAGTAGAGTCGACTTTAATCATGTGATCGGTGGCGACAGGGATGCAACTGTTTTCTTTACTATTTAATCTTAGATGTGTCAGAGAAAATGTTTTGTAATGCATTGTTTTTCCTTAATGAATGTATTAAATAAAATTAACTTTGAACTGTCTTTAAGTGTCATACTGTTGTTTAACACATGAAGACCCAAAACCATGTACAACTGTTTAATACCTGTTGATCCATTAATCCTATCAATACATGTAAATAATTGGTGTAAAATACAGCTATTCATCTTTTCATGATCATCAGATATGACCCATTTGGACGTTCAGAGGCTCCGATGAACAAAAACAGTCAGAGTGATCAATAAAATAAACAAAAATGAACAATAATTCAACAAAATATTAAGTAACATGAACAAAATAGGCCACAAACTGAACAAAACTGAAGAAAAACTAATAAACCCATGGAGTTGGATCAATGACAGTGGATGGACACACTGGATTTATGTTCAATTAATGACAGATTTGCTGAAAAAGTCACTTCAGTTTCCTCTGTTTTGATAAATTCAAAGGTTATGAGTTTTCTTGAACATCTATAATTAAATATAGGAAAATACATGATTTATAGTGAAAAATGCAAAATAAACGTAATAAATGGTGATAAATTGCTTAATAAAGAGGAAAATTCCTTTGAGAACTGACACTAAAGTATCATTGGGTCTTTATGGGTTAAAAAAGTGCAGTGGCAGTAATTAAATACTGATCACAAACATCTTCAATCTGTATAACAAACCACTTTAGTCCACTTTCCACCAATATTCCCAGGAACTTTTATTACCAGGAATTTATTTACAGAATTCCAGGTAGTGTGTGTGATTTCCACCATACCTCAAAGTTCCAGGAAATTTATTGCGATCAAACTTGGTCCAGAAATGTAAAAATAGGACCAAGGGTCCTGTCGTCCAACTGCATATTTAAACACATTAATTGGCATTCTTTTGACCTTTAATGGTCAGTAAAGGTCAAAGGTCACAGCACCCAATGAAAGCCCATATGTGACTTTCTGTCTACTGCCAATAGTAATTATATCAATATCTTCAACTGTTTTCAAGTTATAGCCCTTGTAAACCAATGGGGATTTTTTTTAAATGTCAAAAATTCATAAAAAATCCAAAACTCAATTTTTCCCAATTCTTTGAACAAACTTGGTAGACCTTACCCCAAAGATGTTCCACAACAAATATCAAGTCATTCTGACTGACTGTTTCAGTGAAGAAGATTCTTGAAAAATTGTTTACGGACAGACGACGGACGGACGCCAACTGACACCAATAGTCCGTTGGAGCCTTGGGGCCGTCGGACTAAAATCCATTTATTGCAATAATTTTAATAAAACTAAGTAAAATTCAGCAGGTATATGAGAGATGTGGACTAAGAGAAGAAAACCCACAGAGTCCAAGCAAATGGAGGGGAGCCTGGTCTACATTTAATTTAATGGAAATGTCCAAGAAAAATTAACAGGAGTCAACAGTAAATCATACACATACAGTATGTTAGATATGACATCTAATACTCAATATCAAACGTAAACATATATGTATAGCTACAATGCAAAATGTTATTAGCACATACATATTTTAAGATGTATATGTATTAATTAAAACAAAGGTTTATAATGTATATGAAATATCCATAGTATTAATTAGTATATGTAACTGGTAGATTTAATAGATATTTCATGTATAAATAACAGCGATGGAACTTGACGCATGCGTTGTCAACTACTATGAAATACATCCCTATTATTACCTACTATCACAGATACAAACAAACAAGTGTATTACATTTTCTGTGAAAAATAAACAGAAAACACAGATTTGTGTACGTGATTAATATTTCATAGAATGTAAGCACAAACAATTAAAGCCAGCCTTAAAAGGACAATGGCACTCTAATAGATTTAACTGTTTGTTTTTATGAGTAACAATAGAATAACATTAGAACACCTACAGTAAATCCAAGCAAAACACTAAGGAGAAAGAGGAAAACGAATGTAATGTATGTAAAAATACATGACTAAAACTTAATACATAAATTAATAATATAATAGAGAAGGGAAACATTAACCTTAAAAAAACTTTGGATTTTTCTTAACAACTTTTCAATAACGCGCAGTGATTAAGTCATTTATCGCCTTGTGTTTGTATCTGCCATGTGGTTTGTGGCATATGAAATAATTTTCTATTCATACCGTGCTCCTGCGGGCACTGTTATAGTGGTACATCTCTGACTCCACCTTTACCAGAGTGCGTTTGGCACACGCCGGTGTCGTCATGGAGCGAACCCCTTTGAGCTAACATTGACCAATCGGCGGCGTCAATGCGAACGGTGCCTGTGGATGTATGTGTTGTGCGGTAGCAGCTACGAGCAGGGCTAGACAGGCAGTATGGCGGAGGAGGGCAGTGTGTACGACTTACAGGGGCTGGAACAACACTTACAGAGTTTGTTCAGCCGGTACTCAAGTGATCAACTACAAGCCGAGAGTAAACCATTTTGCTCGGACTTTTGCAAGGTAAGCAGCCATAATTAAAGTTGATGACAGGCTTGTTGTCGAAGATAAGAGCCGACTCCCCTCCCCCAGAAGTCGTAACACGGTTAGCATTAGCAATCAGGCTAGCTAGCGTCTAGCTAACGAACCATAGCCACTTAAAACCACATATATATCACCGCAGCGAAGTATTAACATTACACGTATCAACCCGGTATCATATTTAGGCCACGTTATTAACATGTCCAGGTCAGAATTTGAATCTAAATGCATATGGGTTTTTCTTGTAAAGCTAGCAGGCTAACAGTGCTAATCGCTTGAGCAGGATACTCAGGCAAGAATTTGCACAAGTTAGCTTAGTTACTCCGGCAGATATTTTTACCAAACCATTGAATAATCAACTTTTCACAGACCGACAGCGCGTTTAGCAAACATTTTACACGGTAGGAATCCTTTAGGTGACGTTAGGTGAGCTCTAAGCGAAAGTGGCTTTTTTTAACACTTAGCGTTTAAGCTTTACTACACATTTTACTAGAAACAAACACTCTCAGATATTAGTCACTTGGCCCGATCACAAATCTGGCTTTCTTCTTGTTTGAAGCTATTTGTTCTGCTTTCAGTATGGTATTGCAGGCTGGTGTTCGGGTTAACCACCAAAGATAAATAATGTAAAATACTTTGAGTTGTGATTTAAACAGTCCAACGACTCTTAATATTATCTTGTCTTCAGATGTTTGCTTCTGTTGTAAATAGTCATTAATGTCGTGCCAGCTTTTTTGAGCTAAATAATCACTTAAACACGTTTTAATGATAGTTAACTTGCTGCAGTGTTATTTAGCTGTTTTAATGAGAAAAGGCCAGAGTCAAAGAGGTGATAGTTTACATTGACAGAATTCCAAGGGTTCATAGAAGTCACATTTGTAGACCTCCAGCGTTAGAGGGCATCATCAGCACCCTGCTACCAGGACATGTGGTAGAACACATACCTGAATGTACTGAGCTCTTGTGTGTTGTTGTAAGGTTGGTTTTGACTCGTGTTTATCTGTTCTCGTCTCTGTGCAGCTGGTGGAGGAACATGCCTCTCACTGGAAGCTGCCGCTGCCTCAGCTCAGGATCCTGGAGGTTGCTTTGCGCTACTTCACTCGAGCCTCCACCTTTTTCACATCGAACTGTGATCATGTACTCCACACACTCAGCAGTCTGGCCTTGTAAGTACATACAGATACTAAAGAGGTTGTTTTGAGTCAAAGATACATTTACAGATTTGTGTACAGGGCCAGATCAAGTGGTGACATGGGGACACATTTCATTTTCAATAAGCTCTGTGTTAAAATCTCAATAACTTATCTCCATGTTTAATACATGTATGAATAGGTCTCAGTAAGTACTTTCACATGATACGTGTTACAATTTACAGAAATAAAAATTTGGGAGCTTTAATGAACATCTACATGATCAGTGAATTAAATATATGAAAATACAGGATTTACACTGAAAAATGCAAAATTACATAGGATAATATTAAGATAAGTAGTGATAAATAACTTAATAAAGGTTAGTTATAGAAATAACTGCATTTAGGGTCTGCTACAGAAGAACCATTGGGTCTTTATGGGTTAATGTTGGTACCAACAGATTTTCTGATCTCTTGTCAGGAGTGTTTTTGAGTTGCTGCTGTTCTTTGACCAGACTGACTTCCATCAGGAGCCACTGAAACGATTCACTGTTACATTCCAGGTGAGTAACATGTGCCAATATTTATCCAAATTCATGCGTTGTCCATACTAATTCCACTCAATGTTTTTCCCTCGGTCTATAATAAAACCCCTTGTATAAACTGTTGCTGTGCACATGAGAACATATAAATAAGTAGAACCACTCAGATAAACCTGGGAGGCTGTGGATCATATAGTAGTTGGGTACAGCATGTAGATGAAGCTGAGCAGTACGACCAGCGTGTCTGTACCTTATGGACATCCAGGTCAGCCATGGTTTAGCTCCTGTTTCAGATGCATGTTACAAACAACAGTTGAATAAGTAAAAGCAAGCGCAAATATGCATTATTTTTTTTTAAACTAACTCTGCCGCTTATATGTTCACAATGATAGTCCATGTAATGTTTAAACCCTTTATTGGGCAAGTGACTATATTTGGTCATTTCCGCATACATTCCAAGACGGTGACAGTAACAGTTCCAGTGAGGACAGTGAGTTCCCAATCTCAGATCCAATGTGGTCTACAGGGTCTGTAAGGTCCACCTCTGCATGAGCAGTGAGTGTACCTGCTTTGTTAGGTACCATGA
>JAPQRQ010036786.1:0-10672 GCA_037367365.1 Apogon talboti | reverse complement strand
AGACCTGTTCCATGCTGTAAAGGGTCACTGTCCAGTCTGTCTGTCTGTGTGTGTGTGTGTGTGTGTGTGTGTGTGTGTGTGTGTGTGTGTGTGTGTGTGTGTGTGGTCAAACCTGTTTCATGCTGTAAAGGGTCACCGGTCCGTCCTGCAGTGTGCCGGCCTCTTTTATAAACTCCAGGATAGCTTGTCTGCGAGACACACCCCTCAGTTCAGAGTGGACCACCGGACAGTGCTGAAGTAGGTAGTCTCGCCCTCGACGCTTTATGAGCTTGGGACACAAATACACATTTAACATATAAACTATACAGCACATCTGAAATAACATCAAAGTATAGAAAAATACATCAGAATATTATTACTGTTTTTCATCTTATACCCAGGGAGGAAAATAATCTTCAGGAAGGAAATAGTGTCTGAGTGGTCCTTTGCGTCCTCTCTGTCCTCCCTCAGCTTCGCTCTCCTCTCTCAGTTCCAGATCTCCGACTTCAGCCTGAAGTGCAGACGCTGCCAGTTGGAAGAACAGCGTTTCCTGATGGCGGCTCTGTGAGCGCAGCACCTTCTGCCTCAGCTCAGTGTAGTAGAGCTGCAGAACTCTGCCGCTCCTGGAAACACACAGCGGAGATGGAAATCTGTCAGGGTTTGTTCTGTGGGAATTTTGTTGGATGCTATCACTATGGAGCATTTAACTCAAAATAAAAAAACAGAGAAAAGACGGTGAGGGGAGAAGGACTTACAGTATGAGCCGTCCACTGTCTATGTAATACTGCACTCTCAGAAATAAGATGAACGGTACCTGTAGATGTGGAGTAAATGTTCCATCAGTCATCAGAGGGAAAGATTATACACTCTATTATATATCTCTATTGTTTAGGTAATTTTTGAGGAATGGACTGATATTTCTTGACTTTACTTGATTATTGCATTCAGTTTCATAGTACAGTGAGATAGAACCTTCATTTAAATACATTCAAAGTCATTTTAAATGAATGGGAAAAGGATCAATCTGGACGTAGAGATTTTTCTAATTGATTGAATCGGGTTCTGCTTTGACATGCTTTTAAGGGACATTGTTGTATACTTTCAGTACCTTTTAAAATAATGGTGATGTTTTATATGTATGTTCTTATTTTAGTGTTTTGTGTATGGTTTCAGAACTGACTTTTACTGTTTTATATCTATTTTTAGTGTGGATGTATGGCTGTGATTTCTGCTGTCTTTTTAATCTGACATTTTTAATCTCAATGAGCTCTTTTCCTGGTTAAATAAAGGTAGTAGTAATAATAATAATAATAATAATAATAATAATAATAATAAATAATTAACTAAAAAAAAGGAAATCTTTCTATTTCCATATGAATATCACTGATTCTGCAAGTTTTAGCTTCAGTAAGATTAGGGTACATAGCAATGAAAGAAATCATGTTTTTTTTGTTTTTGTTTTTTTTTTTCATTAATGGGAGGAGCCAGTGGGAGCTGTGGGAGTGAACTGTAACTTGGGTGGACTTGAATTATTGTTACATGATTGAAGTGGAACAAGAAACCCCTGTATGAAAAGATCATCTCATTCTGAATTGAATCTTATGTGATTCTATGTAAGTGTTGTGCTTTAATTTTGTCTGTTATGGACAAGGCTTGTGTAAAATTGAAATAAAAAAAAAAAACTAAAAAAAGACCAAAGTAATATAAGTAATTATGTCTTATATGTAAAAAATATGTATTGTAATAAAAAAAATGTTTATGCATCCATATAACATTGCCGGTGATAACTGTGTTGTTTATCTGAGGACATGCATCCACATTTACAGACTATCCCCTGAGTAAAAGTACCAGTGAACGAATAAACCTGGACTCACCATCGCAGACCCCCTGCTCCATTCTTTGCCGAAATACTTACTCAGCTTTTGCGCCAAATCCACAAAGAGATACTCATTATCTATAAAGGAAGTGCACATTAAGACCTACTGTACAGAGTATGTTTACGTCATTGGTTGGTTCAGTCAGTAGCCATCCTCCCTGAATTTCAACATTCCACAATTAATGAATGGAAAATATTTGGCCTCCATCTCCCACACCGAGGCTAACTGACCTCTGAGCACCGCCAGGCCAAAGACTTGGAGCTCACTGATGTGAAGCAGCTCCTGCACATGATTCAGCACCTCCTGGGCTCTGGCTTTCACCTGACAAACAAACAAGAAACTCAGAAACAGCAAGACTTTAATGTTTTTCCTACTGGCTTTAATGCATCAGCCCTGTCGCATTTCATAGACTTCACAGAACTGTTAATTTAGATAAAATATTCTATTATATATTATATATTATCTATTATATAATATTGTTTTTAGTGTGAAGTTTTATTGGACTAATGAAATCCACATCGTCCAACCCACTAAACAAGTAAAAGTTTACACCTCTTCATCCACTTAATTTACTACCCTCCAGTCTAAAATGTACATGCACAAAAACCTGCTCAAAATCATCATACATCAATATTGTTCTATAATTTCCAGAATTTTAACTCTTTAAATGTCAGTACATGATGTCACTTTTTTTGTGTGTGTTTTTTATAAATGAGAATTTTTTTACGTAATAAATAGTGGTGGTGGTGATTAGAGTCTTGTCAAAAAGTAGCAACAACATTGATTTCATTGCATTAGTATTTATTTTTTTTATGCGACATTTAAAAATGCAGTTTCAGTGTAAGTCGTTGATATATTTGTTGCCATAAGTGTCCTGCACTGAAGAAAAACTACCAATGCAATGAAATCATTGATATTACTAATCTCTGACATGTTCAAGACTTTGATATCATCGCTGTCGTGCTGAAACCTTGTAAGTTCATTTTTGGTCATAAAACAATTCTATTGGTCAGTCTTCACATTGGCCTGTCTTTTTTTTTTTTTTTTTTAGAAATATTTAACAAATGAAAAGTGTTGAAAACTCCATTCATTTATTTAGATTAGAACATATATATTGTTTTTCCAGTTTCCTGAAAAATAACCATTTTGGACATAAGAGGTTTCACCAGACAGGGACGAAACAAGCGGAGTCCCATTCAAACTGGCATTTAAAGGGTTACAAGTCATGAAAATTATTGAACATTTGGTAGTTCTGAGCAGAGCTGAAGTGGTTTAATAGATTTATGCAGAAAACTACATTGATATAAGATAATTTAATGCAGTTTTTTGTGTGTACATTTTTGGCTTGAGGGTCCACAGATGGTACAATAAGTGTCTGCAGCTTTTAATAGACCTGTAAGAGTAACTGAGATTAAATTTTAAAAAAAAAAGACACAATCATGCCATAATTCATAACAAAGACATAATGATCGCCAAGTCAAAAAGGAAAAATGACAAAAATCTACAAAAATGGCCCTAGGGTTCCAAAGCAGCTTCATTTAAGGCTTTTGAGAAAAGCAGTAGCAGATAATACTATTAAAAAAAACTACATTATCACAGGATCAGTCTTTAACTTCTTTAAAGATACTCATCATGTCTCATTTTAAAAGAAGCCAAATGTCCACTCACCCTGACAGTACAGTCCAGGTGCTGCTTGTCGGGTAAAAGTACACACACTTGTCTTTTCAGTTTCCTCATCATCATCACATAGCTTCATCGTGTCTCAGTCCTTCTTATATCCTCCTCCTGTCCTCCCATTGGCTTCACAACAGGACAGCCTCTCAAGCAGAACTTATGTGAACAATAACAAGAGAAAATGATCATAATGGACTGATTCAACCCTCACTGAAAGGGCCGTAGTAATGTCAAAATATTTATCATAAAGTTTGATTGTAACTTTTTTTTTTTGCATTTTTTTTGTATTTCAGCAACTTGAGCCATAAACTAAAATACTTAATAACTGTCATATTCTTTGATGCAAAACACTTTTTTGTTTCAATATACTACATAAAAGTTGGACTACTTATGTTTGTAGTTTTGCAGCCTGGCATATGTCAATAATTAATGGCAACATTGGTTAATATGCATTATTATTTTTGTGCTAAGTAAAATACTTAATGCTAAAATGTGTCAATGTACATTTTTTACTCACTTTGGAGAAGGGTGCAAGTGAAGTTTCCATTTTCCACTGATTTTAGTGGAAAAATTATGCAAAAATGAACAACTTTTGAATTCCAACTGAATACAAATTGTGTAAAATAATGACCTTTTATAACATGAAATACAAAGTGTGCATAATATTCTCACCTGGACACTGGAAGGTTAATAGATGTAACTATTCTGAATGTCATGTTACTCATGTAGTAGATTGAGTTTGTTCATAGAATAAAACTCATGGTTCTGCATGCATCTACACATTCCAAAAAAAACAAAAAAAACAAACAAAGACCAACACAAGACATTTGTTAATCTATCATTTGTTTATTTAAAAACTTTACTTATTAATGCCAATTGTGCTTTGCTCTCAGAAAGCAAGAACAAAAAAAAAAGTGACTTTTTTTAGTAGCTGGTGATTATTTTCATTGTTACCACAAGATTTCTCCTCTTGTGTATTCTTTTTTTCTTTTTACTTTAAAATCTACAGTGTAGTTTTGGATTCCCACACAAAATAACCCTTGTTAACATGCACAAAAACAGAAAAAAAAAAAAAAACACAACCAAAGAACACTACAGTGCATTAAAAAGCACCTGCTCCACTGAAACAGGCATTCTTTTTTTTTTTTAATCCTACAAAGTTACATAGTCGGGATGTTGTTAATGCAACTTAAATAGCAACCCCCATGACGAGTTCATAAAAACTACATATGTAATCTTTCTACCGACCCCATTAGGTATTCTACATGATCACGTCGACCCTCTGGGGGACAGATGAGATACATTCAAGAGGTAACAAATTCAGCAGATCTCCTACACAAACAACTATCTCTCTGCAACACTAGTCACTCACTACACTGTCAAATACAATTCCCAGGTTCAGATGAGTTCACATTAAAGTGTTGATAATTAAAGGCGACCAGAGGAAACATGCTGTACAGTACATATAGTGGTTCTGTGTTGGCAGAAGGGGCCCCTTTTGTTTAGTTCAGGGGCCGTTACAGACTCAGAAATAGGCTCAGAAATGCTTTAATTATTATTATCCCAAAGAAAAATGTTTTCAGTGGTTTATCATCTAACGTTATGCACACATCACATTTCCATTTAAATAACATACTTGTCTTTTCTCCAACATGCTGTGGTTGTCATTCATCAACCCCACCCCCCCCAAAAAAAAAAACAAAGATCATTTTCCCATGAACGGATTGTTCCACACACAGATTTGAAAAGCTGCATGAAAATATGCAGGTAAATAATATTAAATAAAGTCGTGTTTTGAGGAAAAACATTTAAATAAGCTGTAACGAGCAGTGCTGCGGACCGCTGTCACCAAATATTTAAGTATAGATGTGTGTAACTTCGTACCATCAGACACATTTATTTCAAGACCGTCACACTGACGTCTTGGTTAGCGCCGCCGCCGTCAGACTTCCATTCAATTCTCCAAACACACTCCTCCTTTTTCAATCAGTTTCTATCCTCAAGTTCTCAAATACAGCAGAAATAAGCTGGATGTCATTAATTTGCTTGCGTGTTGAATGCGAATGTCAAATTAGGAACCATGAACAGATACAGCGTAATTCAGACTCATACCAAGGCCCAGTTATTTTACAATGACGGTGAAAGCCAGTCGATGTTTTACTGCCATGAGGATTCATTTTCCTCTTATGTTTTGGTCAAAAACATTATTGAACATGAAATTTAAAAACTCTCACCCCTCTTTCACTTTAACCAGAGTCTGTCGTATCATTTTGGATCCTCGGACTGTTACCAGGATACACAGTACTAATCTTGCAGTAGCTTATGTGTTTTCAATTTATTTCAGATTTGGGAGTGTGTGAATGTAAGACAGCGGTGCTAAAAGAAAAAACAGAAACGCTGCTTTGAATGAGAAAAATAAGGACTAGGTTTCCTGGACAGTGGTTGAACTTACTGAAACTTTCCTGCCCTTTTCTAGCAGTATATCAAAATAAGTAAACAACTAAAAAGGAGAGATGCTTCCTCCTTTCTTCAAGTTTCTATACAGTGTACGGCAGAGACGCTATGTCCTGTCTAACATCTTCAACTCTTTAACATGTGACCTTTTGCTCCAAAGGAAAACACAGTGGATATGTACCTATTTATTTTATCACGCTGTGTATTCCTTCTGACGTCCAAATGCCCAACCGCAGGAGCGAAACTGCAAACCCCCCCTTCTCTGTCTCAGCTGTGGTGCCGTAAAGGCTTCTTTCATACAGTGTATTCGTATACGAGGAAAGACGCCATTATATGAAGTGTCGGTTTTCCCTGAAAGGTATGACCAAACTGTTTTTGAGTTCCAACTCAAGTGAATGTAATGGCTGGTTTCTACTGTACGTATTTTAAGTGATAAGCAAAGTAACATTCATTTGAAAGGTGTTCTAGAAATACAAAGATTAAAGTCACTTCTCATAAAAAACCCATGAAGAAGAATAGAACTGAATGCACTTAGATATTTGTGGTTTGAATGCACTTAACTGTGGATTCTTGTGTGTTCAACTACGCAGTACCGTTACATTTGTACATACATTTGTCAGGTGGATGTTAAGTTTGTTTTCCACTTATGATACCTTAAACCAGTAATTGTACACTTCTGACTGTAGTTATAACAAGGGCGGACATATAGACATAATTTCAATATTAACGCTTATATTGGGTCACTGCATCTGTCAGTCAGAACATCTGTCTGTCCAATGTAATAATTTAATATGATGACATCAAAGTGCACTTGTTAATATGCACTAAAAAATGAGAGACATTGGTTCTTGTGGGTCTATATACAGGGCATTGTTTTCATTGTCAGACTGCTGTCAAACGTTTTCTGGACTGGACAGACTACAGTGATTTTACTACTTAACTAGCAGAGAGGCTTAACATAAAAATGCCTTTGTTCGATTGGTTATGTTTAACATTATTTTTCTGCATATTTCACTTGTTAACATGTATCGACCAAAGGCAGCTTGCTTTGTTTGGACTGCTGTAATAATTAGTAATAATCATTTACTAACCTGCTTGAGTATATTTGATCATATTAAAACCTCATGACTTCACTGCCAAAAGTTCACAAAGTGAGAAGGATCCAAGCCTCCTCAGAGGGTACGCAGTCCAAAGACAGGAAGTCAGAGTCGCTGAAACAAAAAAAAAAAAAAAGGGAAGACTGGCTTCAAGTCTCCTCCAGCTAACGCTAACCGTTAGCGGTGTTTGCGTGAAGGCACTTCCTGGTAAAGCTTTCCACAGAGTAGCACCTGGGATTGTTTAGAAGTAACCAGTAGAAGCCCTTGATTGGAAGGAGCCTGGGTGTTGAGCTGGACTCAAGTTGACGCAGATGTGGAGGTCACAGCAGGGTGAAACCTAAGATGTAATGCAGGAGTTTGTTCCGGTTGGCCTGAGGTAGAAAGGTGCTGCTCAGCTGCAGAGTTCTCACCTTGTAGTCTTTCCTCTCCTTTAGGACCTACAGCAAATTACAACACAGAAAGGCTGAATTAACTGCGACTTGACGACCCCAAACGTCGTCCTAAATCATCCTGTATTACAGAGGCATGCATAAACACCACACGTTCACTCTTACCCCAAGCTCTTTAAAAGTTTTCACTGTGTTTTTAACCAGATAATGAGTTGCACTTTCACCTGAAAAAGAAAACAATTATCTTTAATTTATTGTAATTCATGATCAGAAATATATTTATGACAAATATCACTGCTTATTAGTGAATCTTAAACTGATCATTCGCCTTGAAGCAAAATTTATTTATCAGCTCCTGGTTTGATAATCAATACACCACTTTATTCTCATTATTTCTTTCAGCGAAATAGATAAAACTTTGTCACCAGATGCATACATGACAGTGTTTGGATAAATCTACCTGATTAGACTTGAATGAATGCAATATGTTTCCATTTAACACAAAAAAGTATTGATAATTAAGGATATAAAAGACAGTGTATGTGATGATGCTTATATTGTGAATATGCATTTGCTGGTGGTTTTTATTTGTTTGGTTTTTTTTTTAGGATTTCTGACTTCATATGTAATTCTAAAGCCAAAGTTCCTAATTTGAGTGTTTTCTCTCACTGGCTTCAACCAAGCACTAAATGTAATGCTCTAAAGCCAGATGTTGATCAAAGTACAAATTTGCAGAAACAATTTTAACACATTATTTCCAGAAGAGGAAACCCTGTGTTGGCCGACACAGACGCTGTGTGTGTCACAGTGAATCCAGACCAGGCTGCAGATTTTACAGTAGCTGGTAGTTGGTTTTGCTTTGTAGTTTTGTTACTTTGCAATAAATACAATTGAACAGGTGTTGGAAAAATACAGTGTTAGCCTATTCTCAGGATATGCTGTGTGCTTGAAGGTCGTGTCATGGTGACATCTCTCCAGGTGGTTAACCCCCAGTGTCTCCTCTTCAGGGGCTTATCTGTGATTCCTTCAGGCATGGAGGTGCCAGTGTTTCCTACTGTCCCTGAAGGTATCCATAAATGCTCCCTCAATGTGTCAATATTTCATCTCGCCACAGTGTCATGACCTTAGACAACTGGACAAATTCTACAACAACAAGACGATGGAGATAGCCCCTGCCGAAGGAGGAGGGCGCGAACTTTGTCACCAGATGCATACACGACAGTGTTTGGAAATATGAGTCGATGAGTGTAATATTCTTTACTCTCTATAAGACATTATACTGCCTTGGGTTAGTCAACTGCATCCTGCTGTATGTACTTGACTCCTTGATGCAAGTAAAATCCTTTGATTCCACAATCCAGTGACTCAGTCTCGTGTCTGAGAATTTTTCTATCAACAGGTTGACGGGCGGCTGTGGCTCAGATGGTAGAGTGGGTCGTCCAATAACCGAAGGGTTGGAGGTTCAAATCCCGCTCTGTCTGAGTCATGAGCTGTTGTGTCCTTGGGCAAGACACTTCACCCACACTGGTGTATGAATACGTGTGAATGTTTGGTGGTGGTCGGAGGGGCCGTTGGGTGCGAATTGGCAGCCACGCTTCGGTCAGCCTGCCCCAGGGCAGCTGTGGCTACAAATGTAGTTTACCACCACCAGAGTGTGACTGTGAGAGCGAATGAATAATGTATCAATAATGTAAAGCGCTTTGGGTGCCTTGAAAAGTGCTATAGAAACCTAATGCATTATTATTATTGTTAACACGTAGAAATATTATAGTGTCCTTTATTTCTTTAAGTAGGAACAATGCTGAGATGGTGGATTGTATTTTTGTTCAAACTTACCATAAGCAGCCACTCCCCTCTCTGTGCGGGTGAGCAGGTATCTGAAGAGTCTCTGGGTGTAGTCAGACTCAGACATGGGCTGACTCAGACTGTGAACAAAGATTGCCGCTCCGCTGTAGGCTTCCAGCACCGGGCTGAGCAACCGCTGCAGGAAGATGAAGAACTCCTGATGTTCTGCTGAAACGCTCACCTGACAGAGAACAGAGAGAAGACGACAGTTGGACCAGGTTCACAATGTTTACTGTATGAGGAGTGGATGTTTGGGGATTTTAGCAGCTCTGATTAAAAGTCTGTAACTTAAGAGCCATGTCGAGAAATTTATTTTTTGGTTTAAATTATTGTTTATTTGCTAGAATATTATTTTGAGATATGTAAATTCATTATTCATGTAGGCAAGAATATTACTTAGTTAATTGTGCATCACAGGAAATTTGCAATTTCTCATTAGGAGACGGGCAGGTGTGGAGGGATACAGATTTTCTGACCAACCACCTTCAATTATGACCACAAACAGCTTGAATTGTTGATGTTGTATTTTGACACATTTATTAGTAAACCTTTTAAATGGAGAACCTTAAGTTTCAGGAGTGGTTTCAAGACACCCGCGCCATTAGTGGCATACAGAGGTAGAAGACATTGCTACTACAATGACCAAAATGCACCTTTAGGTAGCGATCTCTCTGCTCTTCTCCAAAGTCACTGTCTTCATCTTCCTCATCACTTCGCCATGATAAGGGTTCAGGAAACTTTTTAGGCCATGGCTCCTCAGTGGGACTGGGGCTGAGCTCTTCCTGGTCCTCCTGATACACAAACATACATATTCAACAAAACCCTTAGGGACAGAGAAATTATTCAGACACTCCATACTAGCATAAACCATATAGCTGACAATCCCAAGCAGACTGATCAGAAACATTCTAATAATAATTTCCATAGTTACAATGTTTACTGTCATTCCTGAGGAGTATTAGAGGTTTGTGAACTGACCTCTGCTACGTAGAGAACTCCATACTGGATCAGCCGGGTCACAGCATCATGGAAAACCTGGTAAATAGTCTGGCAAGGCTGTGGAACAGAGAGAACAGAGGAAGGTGTGATGAAAATTTGATTCAACTTTTTTTTTTTATTTCCCAAAACTCACATTTGTATCATTTTGTAATAAGCATATAATTACTTTTTTTGTTTAAAAATAGGTGCTTTGAATATGTTCTGAAATTGAAACTTTCTTATCATAAAAACTTAAAAGAAAGTACAGTACAGGCCGAAAGTTTGGACACACCTTCTCATTTAATGTGTTTCCTTTATTTTCATGACTATTTACATTGTAGATTCTCACTGAAGGCATCAAAACTATGAATGAACACAT
>JAPQRQ010036785.1:0-10674 GCA_037367365.1 Apogon talboti | reverse complement strand
GTTTTGGATCCCAGACCCCTGTTAGAAAAGAAACACCTGGATTCAACCTGTCCACATACTTTTGTCCATATAGTGTACCTTGAAAAGGACTTAAAGCTATCCTGTGCAATCTGGCATTTTTACACTTTTATTTTGTAATCTTAAAATGTTCCTAATAAGTGTGTGGCAAAGTAAAATGTAAAATAAATCCACCAGGTTTTGAAACTAAAAAATGTTAAATTCTCATTTCTGATAAAAGTCTGACTAATCATTTTATTTGGACCAAATAAAATGATTGGCTGAGCTTCCTGTCTGTCACCCGTTGTCCCGTCCTCTGTCAGTCGCCTACCGCTGTCACTGGTTGTGAGTCATGCGCCTCTGTGGCAGAGCGGTCTTTGAAAGATATTAAGGAACGGTGAACAACTTTCAAAGATCCACCAAGAGAATTACATGCAGAAAAAGACTGTAGCAGAAAAAGCTGCCCAAAAGAGAATTCTCGATGTGGCAAGAGGTGAGACAACGTACTTGAAAAGTGATGAGATGGTGGTGGAGTTGGTGCTGACAGGTCCTGTCAGTTTGTCCAATCATAGAACACATGACATGTGATCCAGATGTTATCAGTTACTATAGTTCAATAATGTTCTATTATTTGTGCAATGAAGGTTAACGTTAGCGTCAACATTAATGTCACCGTTAGCGTAAACAAACCAAGCATGTAGCATTAGCAGTCACTTTAGATTTAGCTGTAGTGTTATGGACAGTGTTACGGGTGTTAGCGTCAGCGCTTACAGCAGCCTCAGTGTTTATTGTGAAGTTGATATGAACCCTGTTCTTAAACCCAACTCCAGGGTTGTGTTGGTCCAACAGTAAGCACAGCTAGTTCAGCACATCGGTAGAGGACTTCTCCAGCTAATAGATAATGCTATAATGCTGGCTAGCTAACATGCGTGCATCAGGGGAGGAAGGGGGCGTCAGAGGTCAGGCGGGGGGAAGTGGGTGGGACTTTGGAGGGAGGCGGGTTGTTCATGTTCAGTGCTGTGCGACATGCCAGATCAGTAGGTATAGGTTTAAGCGGTGTGTGATGCCTTCACAGAGGTGTGGAATTTTCATCACTTGAATCAGTTTAATTATTCAGTGTTAACGGAGCTCTTGACCTGCTGTCATTCACAGACTATCACAGAAAGTCCAACAGTCAACCTGCCACCGCCACAAACACAAACACACAGTGGACTCAGCAGAACACACCGGTGTATCCATCAGTGCTGTAAGTGACACACACACACACACACACACACACACACACACTTCACCTGATGGTCATTTCCTCCATGGCTCAAACACTAATGAATGCAGACACTCATTTCATACTGTACTGGGATCTAGAAGGAAAGTAAAACACCCATCACTGTTACTGATCACATGAGTAAAAGCTCCGTGTTTCTACAGGCTCTACTACCCACCACCACGATTTGTGTCCCCGAGCAAAAGCAGGAGCACTCACTCAGAGGTCATAGGTCACGGGGAGGTGAGGCAGAGATGCTCGTCATCAGCTGAGAGGCGGGACTCTGTGGACCGGTCTCTGGACAGAGCCATCAGAGCCGCTCAGACTATGAAACACACGTCCAGACACATGGCCCGGTCTCTGGTTTCAGGACTGCAGTACCTGGAGGTTCTGCACCAGACGACATGGACGTCAGCGTCAACAGGACAGTCCTCACACCCCTCCCACAACTCTACATACTGATGATTAAACAGCAGCCATGACAGGACTGGCATGTGTTTTAATTATAAATGCAGACATTTATATTTTAGTCAGTGTCAACAAATCCAATGTACAGACAAAGTAACAATGACGTCGTCCTACAGACGGGGTAGTCCGTCCCCTGGTCCTCTGAAGGCCCATCCGTGCTCCACGTTACAGACACATATGTACACAGACGGAGCGTTCCGTCCATCCTCTGCCTTCATTACGTCTGTATTTCTGTCCGTCCTCTGGGAGTTTGTGGATGCGAACCCAAACGGAGAATAGGTTGCAGTACCACCAGGAACCACGGAAGAGAATAATTTCCAGAGATAGTGGACCTTTTCAAAGAGCAACTGTGAGTTAATGAAAAATTACCCACATACTTAACTACCCTTCTCAATGTCCACATTAGTGAAACCTCCACTGTCAACGCCATGTTTGTCATTATTGACTTCTTCTCAAAAAAGCTTTAGTCTTCTTCGTGGTATTGGGCCAGTACGTTTATTCAGAGCGGCGCCCTCTGGTGGACTGATTGACAAACACTCATTCTAATGTAATGGACGCATCAATTAATGGTTTCTTGGCCTGAACACCGTTGTAAAAGAGATCTAGATCTCAGTGGGATTTTATCTGGTTAAATAAAGGTTAAATAAATTTTAGAAAATCAGAGCATTTCAAACCATTAGTCAGGGGGTCGTCAGCGCCCCCCGGTGGTTGAGCATAAGACTAAACAGTCGTATCTTCGTACGTACAGTGAGCATGAAAGGGCCTTTAGGCGACTGCACCGCAGAGCTTCACCTTCAGAAAACCCTGATAAACACGTCTGTTCTGTAGGAAACAGAAGGGAATGAACCTGTTCCACCTCAATGTTCTGACCTTGGAGATGTTTGGTTCCAGACCGGTGTTCCTGTTTCCTACAGAAGAACGTCACCCAGGGAAACGTCTTTTTTGCCACAGTCAGATGAAAATGATAAACACAGAAACAGACGGTTCAGTCTGTAGGATGACGACATAACAGGTCTGATTTGTTGACAAAAACTTTAATATAAAAATCTACAGAAAATTCAGATTCAGGTTCCACATACAGACATGTATGTTTTAGAGTGATTAAAGTAAAATTACATAATGAAAGTGTTTACAACTACAAATTATCCTTTATAAAATATGAATAACTATTAACTATCAGAATTTTTTTTTTTAAAAAGTACAATTTTAACAACATTATGCCTCAGCTTCTCATTTACACTATTAAATTATTATTACATCATTACTTACAGAACACAGTGGATCTACAAATACACAAAACATGTAGTAACAGGCAGAATGTTGTGGAAATTACACTTACTTCTATTAAGACATTTCAGGTTGTTCATATTTGTTCAGATTATTCACATTTTTGTTAAAGGACAGTTTGTAAATGTAAACATTTTCATGTAATTTTACTTTTTTTTCTGGGTTATTTTGATAGTATTTTACTGACTGAATGTGGAACCTGAACTAAAATTATTGTTAATATGTTCAGTGTCATTTTTGCATTTCACAAATTTATCCCGTGGGCCGGACTGGACCCTTTGGCCGGCCGGTTTTGGCCCACGGGCCGTATGTTTAACACCTGTGCTTTAAGGACTGGACTAAACAGAACCACATTATCAGGGAAATGTTTCCACTGCCAGAAGAGAAAATATGACATGGAACAACTATTTGAATGCACGAATGGTGAAAAATCTGATTGTATTATGTAACAGCTGAAGAATCAACAAACTATGGCAGAAGGTTTTATAACATTCAGATTGGCCTCAGGTGGCTCCATGTTCATTATTTATTTAACAGACTATGCTGGCATATACATGTGAATAGTTAAAACTGTAGATCGGTTAGATTGAAAATGTAGATCATATTGATTATCGAACACATAGACTCAAAAGAGGTTTAAGGAACAGAAAGGTGGAAAATACCTTATTCAGATCATTTATTATGAAGAAAGAGTCAAATATGAAATATCCATATTCGTTCACTCATTCATAGACCATGTTTTCAGCCTGAGTTAAGTCTATTTGGATCTATTTATTGATCACACCACTCTTTGTATAGTCTGTTTGTTTGTGAATGTCAGTGTTCCGTCAGCTGACCCTTTAATTGAACTGTTTGTTCAGTGATCATGACAGAACACACCACTGAGGATGGGAAATGCTGGATATCTTTAAAAATGACTACCGTTCTATTTTGTTGTCAATTTTGTCTTATAATTTTACAGATGTGTGGAGTATAAGCTGTATGAGCCAAACCCATGACTGCACTAAGCTGCTAAGACTGAAAACAAACACATTTCACTGTTTTTACTTTGAATTACTCGGGTTTTAACGAACCAAACATCTGTGGATTTTTGAGTGAAGTGTATTTTTTTGTTGTTTTTTTTTTTTACTTTTCTACCTTTTTTTACTAAACACTCTTTTCACATGTTCTACAGGAAATCTTTTGTTATTAAGAATCCAAATAAAGGTTAGATTAAACATATCACCGTGTTTGAGTCTTTTACTGACACTTTACAAAGTTACAACTACATTCAGTCAGGTGTTTTTGAAGTCGTTGCCAACAGCCTTCAGTAGTCGAGTACCAAGGTTTGGCAATGTCATTTTCATTTTGGTTTCTTTGGTTCCAGTTCAACCAGGTTAAAGTTGTTTCTAAGGCGTTAATGTAACTAGACAAAACATTCAGCTCTTGACAAATCCTGTTTGGGACGTGTTTTGTTGCTAAGGCTTTAATAAGAACCAAAGCTACACTACAGGCTCTGAAAATACTCAGTTTGGTCGATTTATTGTGCATTTTACCTAGTTACAATTGCATAAAGAAATGCTTTTAAATTAGTTTAATGTTGTTTTCAAGGGTTTTTTTTGCTGGTTGCCAACAGCCTCCACTGGTCGATCATAAGGCTATAGTATGTGTTTCCAAAAGTGAAATTTTGGTCAGATTTTTTTAGAAACCTAAAACCAGTTCCAAAGCATCAATTAGTGTTTTATGAGGTAGTTCTGGGTGTTTCAAACTAGAGCCCCGATTAATCGGGCCGATTATAGCATTTTGCTGATTAATCAATATCGGTCAATATGTAACCGATGTATTAACTTTTTTTGCTGCGCCCATTTTTTCCGAGGCGCCTTGAACGCACCATCACTATCTCTCGGGGACACGGGGCTATGCGGTGGTGCTGCGCGTACCTCAGAATGTGTATGCGCAAAGTGAAAGTGAAACTTAACTAATTCCTTTCCGTCTCCCGCTGTTGTGAGGCTCATTTACCTTTTCTCTACCTCCTGAAACTTCGCAAAATTTTATTTGAGGGGGGGAAGGATGTTCGTTTAGGGGGCATTGCCCCCCCCCCCAGTTTAAAAACACCTCACAGTAGTCTATGTATGATCACATTAGTCTATGTATGATCACTTTCAGCTGAATGCAGTGTCTTGTTTTTATTTTAAAATGGTCAACTATAGTATCTAATTCTATGCTAATTATATTAATTTAGCAGAGTTTTGCTTCTTAGTTTTGAATCATAGTTTCGGTATTACAAGAATTTGTATTCATGTACAGTATATGTCCTGTGTAGATGGTAAATGGACAGCACTTATGTAGTGCTTTTCCACACCTTCATGGTGTCCAAAGTGCTGTACATTCACCCATTCACACACTCATACACCGGTGGGCGGCTGCTGCCATCCAAGGCGCTGCCAGGCTCCACCGGGAGACATTTAGGGTTCAGTGTCTTACCCAAGGATATTTCGACACGTGGACAGTGGGAGCCAGGATTCAAACCACCAACCCTTCAGTCATTCAACGACCCGGTGTACCAACTGAGCCACAGCCGCCTGTGTATATCAATGTTCTTATTTCATATATTAGATTAGATTAGATTAGATTCAATTTATTGTCATTGCACATGTCATAAGTACAGAGCAACGAAAAGATTCATTTGCACAGTTCTTCCGAAGACTGGTGCGAGCCGCTGCCATGGTAGGCGCCGCCACTGCTTGGAATTCAGAAGTACAGGCAAGTTACACATGTAATGCAAGCACATATATGACATTATACATTAGCACGTGTTTATGTGTCTGGAATTTTTTGAAGGACACAATATGTACCACGATTGGGGAGACAGAATACAGGTCAGGTCAGAGCAGACGAAGAGGAGTGGGGGGTTGGGGTGTGTTATCAGTATCTGTCCTTGGGTGTGTGTGTGATGAACCTCCGCTGTCTGTGTCCTTGCGTGTATCAGTCTAGGAATGCGTATATTGGTCAATATATCGGTTATCAGCCATAATATCAGATATCGGCCGATATGTCAGATATCGTTTTTTTTTAGCCCCCAATATCGGTACCGGCCCTGAAAATCCCATATCGGTCGGGCTCTATTTCAAACCATTTGTCGGGGTCAACAGCGTCCCCCGGTGGTTGAGCATAAGGCTATACTATGAGAAAATGACCTTTCAGAACAAGTTATCATGGATCTTTCTCAAGTATTTTAGATGATGGCCAGGGCTTTAATAAGTGTTACTTGGGGGAGTTTCAGCTTATTTTTAGACTTTTTCCACATGGTTAGTAGTAAAGCTTTACTCTATGCCAGGGGTGTCGAACTCAGGTCCTCAAGGGCCGGTGTCCTGCATGTTTTACATATTTCCCTCTTCCATCACACCTGGTTCAATTAATGATCAGCTCATCACCAACCTCTGAAGAAGACTGATAACGATGTAATGACGTCCAGGTGTGCTGGAAGAGGGAACTATCTAGAATGTGCAGGACACCGGTCCTCGAGGACTGGAGTTCAACACCTGTGCTATAGAATGTGCTCCAAAAAGGGTTTTTTCAGACACATTTTCAAATCTGGATAAAAACTATTCTAGATCACTTTGGACGCCCATCTAGATGTTTCCAGAGGTGTTTCAAGGTGTTTGAAGCATTTATTCCAAAATTGATCGGCGCCCTCTGGTGTTCAAATGGTAAGGCTATAGTATGTGCTCCAAAAAGGGTTATTTCAGACACATTTTCAAATCTAGATAAAAACTATTCTAGATCATTTTGGACGCCCATCTAGATGTTTCCAGAGGTGTTTCAAGATGTTTGATGACATCGGTGACATCAGTGTTCAAATGGTAAGGCTAAAGTACGTGCTCCAAAAAGGTTTTTTTCAGACACATCATCAAATCTAGATTAAAAACTATTCTAGATCATTTTGGACGCACATCTAGATGTTTCCAGAGGTGTTTCAAGGTGTTTGAAGGATTTATTCCAAAACTCATCAGCGCCCTCTGGTGTTCAAATGGTAAGGCTACAGTTACAGGGGTGTTGAAATCAGGTCCTCAAGGGCCGGTGTCCTACACGTTTCAGATGTTTCCCTCTTCCATCACACCTGGTTCAATTAATGATCAGCTCATCACCAAACTCTGCAGAAGACTGATAACAACGTAATGACGTCCAGGTGTGCTGGAAGAGGGAACTATCTAGAATGTGCAGGACACCGGTCCTCGAGGACTGGAGTTCGACACCTGTGTTCTATGCTCACATATTGTTTATTTTTGGCAGGTTTTTCTACACTAAGAAAGTTTCAGATAATTGTCAAGGCATCAACAGGTGTTTCAGGCTGTTTTTGAGGATTTTTCAGGTGGTCATAAATGAACTCTGCAGAGCTAACATTTTGGACATGTTTTCATATCTATTTCTAAGCATTTTAGGTTGATCCTGTTGTATTTGAAAGGGCATCCTTTCTGTATGACCTTTTCAAGTTGTTTCCAGTGACCTCCTGTGGTCATGTGGTCAGGCTTTAGTACGGTATGGAACATCTTCTACGCTCAACTGTTCAAGTATCTACTGCATTGAATCACAACGGCATCATTTGGTTAAGAGTCAAATAAAGGTGGAATCGAACACATCACTGTTTTTCTGATTACAATTATGAAACTACTTAAGATAAAGACAACATTCAAAGAAGACTTGAGTCTGTGATGTAATGGAAGCCAATTTATTAGACAGCCTTAGTACATATTAGGTACACATGGAAGTATTGTTTGTGCTTCAACACTCGCAAACATACAATCCCAATAAGTTAAACAGGTTTAGGACAGACTAATGTTTCAGTTAATATTTTTTTCTCTGATAAATAATTTTGATATAAATCAATTGATTTGCCAGAGTAAACCCTATACAACAGCAAATGATAATAGAAAAAAAATAAACACAAAGTCAAGCGTTTGCATCACAGAAAACGCATTTTAGTGCAATATACATCTTGTTTGGCCAGGAAAAAGGGAAGGAGGGGGGAAATAAAAGTGGAAAAGGGTGGGTTTCATTTTGTTTTGCAAAGCCATTCACCATTGGAGGGTTTTACATTGCACCAGAGGAGGAAACAGACAAAGAAAATATAGATTATTAGGTTTTTTTTCCCAGTTGAAAACTAACAGCTACAGCTACAACATCACAAACACAGCGGCTTCACATTGGCATTTTTTTTTAAAAGGAAAAGTTTCACTACTTCACAGTCAGAAATATCACCAGTCAACAGTGAGACGCTAAAACAGCAACATATGGCAGATACACAACACTACTGAGTGCATGGCCCAATGAAACATCATTACTAACCAATGAAAGACTTAATCTGACAGGATACGATACTGAAATACAACTGGCCCTTTTAAGATTATTCATTTAACATCAGCAAGCAGCGGCCTTAGACATTAAAACGTGAAGTTTCTCCGGAGAAAGGAAAAGTTTGTGGAAAGTAAATACTTTATAATCTCGGCTTTTTACAGAGCTTTCTTTTTTCACATCTGCTGTTCAGACTAGCATTTGTGGAGGAAAATCCACCGGAAAATTATGTTTTAAGAGCAGCAAAAACTTACCGTGGGGAGGTTTAATGTTGTTGGAAAGGCAGTTGGAGTAAATCCTATATTTTCGGCTCCATGTTCATTTCTTACGAGTCGAAATGCTGAGTAAAATGACCAAGTTCACGGTTAGCTACACCTGAACGTTGTTAGCTAAACCTAAGATGGCGGCTAACAGCTAGCTAACGCTAAGCTCCGGTGTAATTTTCAATAAGCCCGTGGAAACTTCTCAACTCCCCACAGCGGCGTATCCATGTTAAAACTGTCCATCTGTGCCGCAGTTGTTTTAAAAATACTCATATTTACGACAGAATCTGGCTAAGTATATTCCTGCTTTGCTAGCGCGGCCACTGGCTAATTTTCACTCAGGACAAGTTCTCCCGCGAAACATTAAATCTCGCGAGAAACAGACTCCACCGCGCTTAACTAAATATATGTGTTTATTTTCTTGATTATAAGGTAGATATATTTATTTTTAATATATTATGTATCACAGTAAAACTTAAATAATAATTACATAGTTAATATAGCTAATTGTGACATCCACTGTTACTATTTTTGTTATCAAAGAAGTGTCAAAAAGTGACCAACTGAAAGTATTTAGTCATATTAAGCCATTTTTCTCCAAAATATATGGACTCTCTACACCTAACTACAACTGACACAGTCTTAAATGGTCCTACAGTAAAGTACACCTTATATTTGTTGGAGTATTTAGATGGATGTCCCCTTTTTGACTATTTCAGAGGCTGCAGTTTGTTGTCATTTTAAACTGTATTGATAATATCTTGTAAATACATTTCTGAGAGAACAAATGGACAGTTGAACCGTGCATAATGCTGCTAGGGAGATTTGAAAAGTATTTGTGCATTTTAGAATCCTTTTGAAAACTCCAAACGTAAGTTTTCGGTGGACTAGTTAAGCATAATTTCTTATGACAAAGCTCTAACTCTGCAGGTCCCAGAACATCCAAACTGGATACAAACACAGTAACAGTCCAAACAAGTCCAAGCATGCTACTGAATACAAACACCTCAAATAGGGCAGGGGGGGTCCTCTTTGATGAAATATATTTATATATATATTGCATGTTGATTGATATGATATATTCTACAACATCAAACTCTCAAACTGCACGTCCCTCCTCCACCCGCTTCCATAAAACTCACACTAAGGAGGTGACCCAAAGGAACAAACATGAGAAAATGTCTACCTTTACACATTCTAGCAGGTTTCATAGCATACAATATTAGATTTTGGTACTTTCAGTTTTAAATGGCCTTCTCTTCTGATATTTAAACCTTTCTAAATAAGTTTATTCAGTTGCATCCATTGTAAAACATGAGAATACTTGCAACGATTTTATTCTTTGTTACAACATATATTTTTTAATCATCTAAGATGTCTTTTTTTTTCGTCTCAAGCAAGATGCATACACAATTACTGTGGGGTTTTAGGGGCGGGATGAGGAGGTAAAGAGGGGCAGAGGGGGTGAGGAGGAGAGAGATGCGATTGGAGGATTTTAGCTTGTCACTTCCTCATCTGGTTTGTTCATGGCCTTGAGCTGCTCCAGCAGGCTGGTGGGGGTGAAGATGTGAGTCGATCCTGGAGACACGCACACGCATAAAACACACACAAACACAAAGCATTAGATCTGCACATACGGATACAAGACAAAATGAAAATGTGTTTTCAGCTCTTACTATGGACGTGTACGGGTGAATGAGTGCAGCCTGACATAAAAAGTAAAAATACAAACATAGAGCAACGAAAGTTATTAGTGAGCCAGCAGGTTAAAGATGATTATGTTAATGCTAATGCTAATAATTCATGCTAATATACTAATGCTGAACTAATGTTATGTGCTTTTATACCAAATTCATCCTGTTCCTGTGTGTATCAAACTTTATTATACTACATTTATCAGAATAAAAAACAACCATTATTTATACATATTAGTATTTCTCAGCTAAAAGGGGAAAATACTGTGTTCATATAGGTCATCATACAGTATTAAATTCTATCTATCTATCTATCTATCTATCTATCTATCTATCTATCTATCTATCTATCTATCTATCTATCTATCTA
>JAPQRQ010036784.1:0-10680 GCA_037367365.1 Apogon talboti | reverse complement strand
ACCTAATAAATCAAGAAAATACCTGGAAAGACGGAAAGAAAAAATTATTAATTTGGAAATTATGAGCAATTTAAAAAGTTGGGGTGTTGAAACACCCCAGGTGACTAACGTAGGGTTAAATGTTACACATGCAGCCTGTTAATTTGAACCATAGTAACTGAACTGCACAAACTGGTATCAATGAGTAAAACATGGGTCAGGATTTGTGATGAAATATTGTATAACGAGAAGTGGAGCGGACCGTTGTCTTTGCTCTCTGAATGCCCTTCTAGTTTCTACATGAGTCAGCTGCTCTTAGTGCAGTGCGTTGGTTTAACCTGTTCACCGTGTCTCCGTCTGCTGTGTTCCCTGGTGTCAGATGGAGGTGGAGCAGCTCCTGTCTCTGTCAGGCTCTGCACTGGCCCAGGCTGTCAGCTCTCTGCTGGAGACCCCAGGCCTCTACGTCTTCTCTGACATCTTGGAGCTGCCTAATGTCAGAGAGGTGAGCACACACTCTCACACTTTGATGATCTATTTGACCTGCTAAGACCATGTGTGCGTGGGGGGGAAAAAAAAAAAAAAAAAAAAACTTTATGTGTATCACAGTGACATAATTGTTAATGCATCTGAGACACACAGGGAATTTGATCACCCACATTAGTCTGGTAGCAATTAATATATAATCAAGCTTATTGCAATTATTTGAGCTAACTGCAATTATTCAGCTTAAGCCTGAACATTTAACAGAAATGTATTTTTTAACTATTTCCACATTCATTTTTTATCATGTGAGGTTAGATTAATTAGACTAGCACTCTTTTCTCTCACGCCACATCTCATGGTGCTTAACTTCTATCGGTACCTGTCGTTTTCTGTAATTTCTTTGTGTATTTCAGTAATAGGCTTTCACATTATTTATTGCAAATCTGCCCTCTGTGATTATTGTTGGCAAGAGGGTAAACAGAAATACAATTTTTATAGATCTGTTCCAGTGTTCACTGCCAATAAATGGCTCCTCTTCTTCATTACATGTACTTTTTCTGCATAAAGAAAGTATACAAGTGGCATAAAACGAACAGAAAATCCAATTTAAACGTTAACTACAATTATTGGTATGACAGTTGATGGTCACTTAAAATTTCCCTCGTCATGACAGCCCTAGCCCAGACTTCACTCAGAGGAAGTTTACAGTATTACCAAACCATATTGCTTAACCTGGACCATTTTATCATATGCACAAATGGAAGTGGCATTTTTTTTTCCACAAGTGACGTCTTCAAAATCACAACCCACATCCTAATCAACACATGTATTTATAGAACTCCTGGGTGCGATGTTACTGTCCTTCAAAAGAGCATCATCAACATATTATGTATATAGAGCGTCGAAGAGTAGGGCCCATGTTAGTGCAGGAAATGAGCGCAGACTGGTCAAAATTTCATCTGTAGCTGTCGGAAAACCACATGTCATCATTATTTTTCTACTCTGTATCTGAAGCGACGTCACTCACAGGAGTAGTCATTCTCATTACTGAGTCCAGGTGTAGAAAGCTTCATAAATGACTGCCAGGTCCTGAGATAGTATGAGTTATACTTTTTTTTGTGTGTGTGTGTGCTAGTTGAACTCCTAGTGGAAACCTAGAACTGACTCTAAATTACTCAATAAATTGAGGCCTGGGTGTCAATTCAGGAAAAAGAGTCTCAGATACACAGTTTCACATTTTATTCTGTCTCCTGCTTCTTACTCACAGCAAGACACCTTCTTAGAGTTGCTCACTGTGCATAGATAATATGCACTTGCACGGTTTTTAAGTAGAGAGTCTCATTACTTGTGTTTTCTGCTCTGTCCTTTCCTCTTCCCCTCTAACCCGCAGCTGGAGAATGGCCCTCATGCACCAGTGTACCAGCTCCTCAACCTTTTTGCCTATGGAACCTACTGCGACTACAAAGGTATTGCAGTGGCAGCACAGTGTAAATAAGTAATAGGGCAGCCCTGAAACTCTGTTATTATGAGCTGCATTTCTTTGCTCGGAGGCGGGCATCTTGAAACAGAGGCTTTAAACACGCTCACCTGAGACACTACAGGGAGGTAATATACAGACACAAGCACCGGAGGTACTTTCATCTTTTTGGGGGAACTTTTCATCAAGTGTTCTCATTGGCCAATTACTGCCTGTGTCGAAATGGACTATTAACTAATGTCATACAGCTGAATTTGGGTAGCGTGTAATGCAGTGGGAGCTTCAACAAAAAGAGGAGTGTTAATTATGTCTAATTTTATGCTGAATATCAACCAATAGCCTGGAAAAAGAGTGTAGCCTACTTTATTGTTCCCTTCCTTTTCGAGTCATGCCGTCAGGGAGCACATTTACTTTCACAGAGCTGAGTAGTGAAGCCCGTAGAGGAGCTGTCAGAGCCGTTGTCTCGAGGGGGGCGGTGTGTGAGTCCTGTCACCAGGGGAACATGGCAGCAGGAGACAGTCACTGGAGACTGTCTTCCTCTGACTCTGTTCTATGACTGCTTAAACAGCGACACACTCACCTGCGCGTCCCTGTGTAACATTACACTTGAAAGTCTTAAGCGCTGCCACAGTAAATGTGCGGCTGTTTGACGCACAGCAAAATGACACTTACACACCGCTCCCATATGTAGTTCACAGTGTGTCTCTTTTCTTTTGTTCGTGCCTGTTGTAGAGAGAGCAGCCTCTCTTCCCGAATTGACCCCCGCGCAGAGAAACAAACTCCGCCACCTGTCCATCATCAGCCTGGCGTCCAACCTCAAGGTACTCTTTCACACAAGTTCACATGAGCAATATTCAGAGTTTTTGGTCATAAAAATGGCAAGAGGCTTCCTTGTCTGCTGCTACTATATAGGTGGCATTCATGTGATGTCCCAGTAGGTGGAAGTCACTCTGGATACACCCACTGAGCAGCACAAAGACTACTTACTGAGTGGCAGCTTTCAGCTTGAATGCCACAAAAAATACATTTTGAAAAGGGAAAGAGTTGATGTGTGTGTGTGTGTGTGGAAACACACCTCCTTGGTCTGTCATGTAGCTAAAATTACCCTCACATTTTCATTTCAATGTAAGACTTTGTACAAATGCTGCTTTATGTACTAGTGAGCTAACAGCTAGCAGCCAAATACCTACACACTTAGTAGCAGCTGCAGATAAAACACTGCTGTTTGCTGGGACTTAAAGATCCCGTGTGCAAGATTTAGTGGGATCTGACTGCAGTAAACAGAATATAATGTAAATAAAGTAGTGTGCCATGTTGTTATGTTCAGAACAGACTTCCCTTAGTTTCCATTTTATGGCAGGTGGCATCCAGTGTTTGAGTTATTATCCCCTTAATCAAAAAAAAACCAAATGGACAGCAGGCCTTCAATACTGAACCTTCAAACTAAACACAAGTGTAGTACTGTATGTTAAACATCTGTCATTCATGGTGTTTATTGAATGTATAAAAAAAAAAAAAAGGGATGACAAAGCGTCAAGGCTTTTGCATGCTTCAGGCTTTGCTCCTGCATTTTCTTGGCACTGGAATCAGACACACAGCCTATAAATGTCAGCAAACGTGACTCCTGGCCACATTAACAACACTCAGATCTCTGCACACAACATCTCTGATTTATCTTATTCACTTATATTTCAGTGTAACTGTTGACATTTAACTTCTTATTGTGGTTTTTATGTATTTTATTTATTCTGTTATATTTAAATGTGTGTGGCTACTATTATTCCTACTTTCCCCCCAGGGATTTATGAAGTCAATTAACTATGTTAATATAAAGGAACCACTGGTTCTTTAAATTAGAAGGATCATTGTTGAGTCCATCTGTCTGTGATTTTGTAGATAATTGTTAATTTTACTCCTCACCTTTTTGTTGTCTGTACTAAATGTTTCAGCATGTCCACTCAGTCCCAACTGAGGGGATGTATTCTCCAGTGGGAAAGTGACGTCAATGTTAACAATGTATGAACAATGATCATGCTTTGGGAATGTTTTAAAATGGAAGATGATGATGTTTTCATTTTTTTCCCCCTTAAACGTTCTGGAACAATAACTCTTTTTGACAAGACAAGGACATATTTGGCATCAGAAGCACCAAGCCTCATGTTTCTCAGGGAAACACCACCAGCACAGCTACTGCCGCCTGTGTCATTTCTTACTCATTCCTGCTGCTTCATCATAAAGTTTTCAGTGTTCTTTTTAAAGCATCTCTCATTTACACTTTTTAACCATAATGCACCTCTTCTAATGCCCTTTTCTTTCTCTGTACCTGATAAATAATTGATTCATTATTCTCACTAGCTCTTGCTGCTCTTTTTTTTTTTTTTAAGTTAATCTCACTTTCTACAACCATTACTCCCTTCACTTGTGCCCTCTTGATATGTCATCACATTCCCTGCGTGTTGGCTTGAACTCTCTAATTGCCAAGTGAAAGGATTGTTAAATTCCAAGTTCTGCTTCTTATCTTTCTCTGTCAGTGACATTTAGGCAAATGAGCAATTTAACTGTTCACATTTTTTTGTCATTTTCTCTCGGATCAGTAAAGTGGAATCAAATTTAACTCTGCCTGTTGTGCGGAGGTTAATAAATGGAGGATATGGAGAATAAAGTGTGCATGTTTCTTATGCCCCCTCAGTGCCTGCCGTACTCACTGCTCCTGCAGCAGCTGGAGCTGAAGAACGTGCGGGAGCTGGAGGACCTGCTGATTGAAGCCGTTTACTGTGACATCATCCAGGGCAAACTGGACCAGAGGAACCAGCAGGTGGAGGTGGACTGCAGCGTGGGTCGAGACCTCGGCCCCAATGAGCTCCCAAACATAATCAACACACTGCAGGAGTGGTCAGTATCCCCCCGTGTCTCTGTGTACACACTTTAGATTTATGTCTCAATTACCTGTTTTCAAACTCTGCTTCACTCCGTGTCTTGCCTTCTATTCCTGTCAGGTGTACGGGCTGTGAGGCGGTGCTGTGTGGTATCGAGGAGCAGGTCTCGAGGGCAAACCAATACAGAGAGAGCCAGCTGAAGGTCAAAGTTCAGGTGGAAACAGAGGTTAGTGCTTCAGCCAACAATCTCCCCTTGAGAAAATCCTGTAAATGTGACTCTCCTCCCACCTTCAGCGCCTTGTTTTTCAGCTTCGAGCTACTTGTGGTATTTGGTTCCTCCCTCGCCACATTATTTCCTTGTTTCTTCAATCTTTCATTTTAAATCTCTCCCTCAGGTTTCAAACCTACAGAAAACGTTAAAGGCCAGCGCCGCGTCCCCGTCATCAGGCCCCTCCCCTGCTGGAGCCGCCTCCAATCAGGACGCAGACCAGCCTGCCGAGCCCCGAGACCCCGCATCCTCTCAGGAACCACGACAGCCAGGCAAAAAGAGCTCAAAGGTGAAAGGGTGAGTACTATGACTCTTTGTGCACTGTGAATATTCTCTGAGCATTGTGGATGCTGTGGCTTGGATATAAATGGAACCATCGTGAGTTTGCATCAAAATGACTTTCATTTCAAAAATCCAGCACATAAAATATGTTTGGCCGTGTAGAATAATTTACTGAAATGATGTTTTATTCAGAATTGTTGGCGCACTCACTAAATCAAGTCTGTGTGTTGTTTTTTAAGCAAGAAAAACTATTTATTTCACAAAATTGAAACAAAAAGCTGCATTTGGAGGTTTTTTTCATTAAGTTTCTCTCAGGGCTGCTTCTTCTTTTGTTCTGTAAAGCACTTTATAACTTTAGTTTTTCAAAGATGCTTCATAAATTTGAATTTACCTAGTTACAGCAGAGAGCTATAGAGACACTTCTTCAAATACTGAATTAAAGCCATTAGTCCGGTGTTCTTTTAGAGAGCGAAGTTAATTCAACAGAGAGCTGCTGCACTTCCATTTTTTTCTATAAACATTAGGAAGCCAGCTGCTGGTGTAAGTGGTTGGTCTGTGTGTGAGCGTGTTTGTGCATTTGCATGAAGAAGCTTTATTATCAGATGTACATCAGTGTTCTGCAGCAGTACTTTAACCCTGCTATCAGGGACTCTTTTTTTTTTCCCTGTTCTGCCTCCATCCGGCACAATTACCAATGGCTAATTTCACATCTGTCCCATATTGTAAAATGTCAGTGGATACACAAATGCCCTGCGTGCTCTCTTCCTCAAAGAACTGCTCCCCCCTCCAGTGATCAGAAGAGATGCTTTGAGTGTCTGCTGTTTATGTTGCTCCTGCCGCACAGAAAGCTGCGATTATTTTTCTGGCTGCCTGTCGCATTTTGAAGCATACAGCCCTATAATTTTCATCACTCAGCGCAGCACTTCATTCAAATGAAGATCCACTTAATGTTTTGAAATCCAAATTAATGATAGCTTAACCTCAATCCTCAAATTAAAATGAGTTTTGACACCATTCCTTTTATAAAGCTATTTAAAGAATGGGACTGATTGTGCCGCGGTTATTATTAGAAATAGGTTCTTTGCAAACAGTTTTTAATTTGCAGAAATAGAAAATCCACGAAGATCGACTGCAAATGCATAAATGCTGATGTTAGATATTTTAAAGCAAACACTTGCACAGAGGTTGCATCAGTAATGTGCTTGTTCAGTAGAGCAAGTGGAAAGTAAACGTGTGTAACATGCAAGATTAGTACAAATCATCCTATAAATCCTAATTAAATTCGTCTGTTGATGTCCCCTCAGGCTGCGCGGCAGCGGGAAAATCTGGTCCAAGTCTAACTGAAGACAAAGACAGCCGTGCTGATGGACACTCACACTGGATAACAGACACATGGAGTTGTTTAGAGACAAACAATGGATACACAAAACACGATGACCAGTGTTCACTGCACAACCAAAACCGGGAAACTCCATGGGAATTTTTCTTGTCAACAAATCTCACCTTGATGGATTCAGAGACACACACTGACTGGCTGATGGAAATTGCTCGTGACATCCACTCTTGCAGTTTGTAGCCTTACAGGCGGACTGTTATTATATGCACACACACCAGTTGTAACCCATATACACAAGAGAGTCAGTTCCTTGACCTGAAACAAGATCAGTGTCATTGACTTGTGTGTAACTCTATTGGTTTGAAAAATGTTCTTTTGGTTTAGATAAGTTCTATGTTGCTTTGTAATATTTTTTTTCTCTCTCCTGAGTTGAGACCTGTATGAAATGTAAAATGTCGGGAAATAAAAGGAAGCCCTGTACTTACCCCGACCGTCTCATTAATGTCACTGTCACTTCTTTTATTAAATGCACTTCAGAGTGCATCTCTGGAGGGTGCACTGCTAAATGTTAACTCGCAGAAGGGGGCTACCCGTTAGGAGGTCAAGCCATTAATTAGGGCATGTCCCCAAAGAGACTAATGTATTATAGAGCTGAGGCTTCCCCTGTGCACAGCCAGCGTGGCTACACCCACATCCCCAATCACACACTCACACCAAGTGCATTCATATTTCATTCAAGTATGTTTTGCCCAAAGCTTCTATTTCAATGTCAAAATTGCCTGTTGAAATTGCCTGCCACCCTCCCTCATATTTCCATCAAGCAGCCAAAATTGCCTTCATTTAGCCACCCTGTCCACTTCTCACTTTTTTGATTCAGTTTCCTCGAAATTCTCACTCATTCCGCTTGACATTAATGGCTGCAATTAGCTGACCAGCAGTAAAAGTGCTAGACAAAGGAGTTATGATTCTGATCTGTGTAACTGCATCTTTTTTATAATTTTTAAACCCCTTCCCTCCCTCCTCCTAACCAATATCTCCCTGTTTTCCTTCCACCTCTATAAATAGTGGTGTTAATTTCAGTCAGTGTGATTGAACTCGAGTGGTTCACAGTTTTTTAGCAGACAGGAGCTGTGAAATCTAACAGCTGTTCACATCTAAAAAGTATGTGTGCGAGTAACGGGGAAAGATCGCTAGTGTTTGGAGAGAAAGTGGCAGGTGATTCATGTCTGTTTATTATAGGTGTGAGCATGTGAGCGATGACTCCACATCCACAACATCCGTGAGTTCACTCCTAAGTTGTGCATTAGTGTTGTTCGGCCACAGTGGCCACAGATTGCCGCAGCGTCTGCTGGTGTGTGCCTCATAACTATAGAGCCATTAAAACTTCCGATTGGAACCTGGCCAATCAATTACTTTGATTGATCAGTAAAATGCCCAGAGGAGATGGAAACACAAGCAATGCAGCAGACTGGTGGAGAATCTCAATACACTCGAGTGGCATTTCTCCTCACACACCCGCCTTGATTTTATTGACATTTGTTTGAAAAACTGTACACAGAGGAAATTCTTGCTTAGCATCCTGTTAATCTTTCTGAAGCGAGAGGAATCCATATGAGGTGAGGAGATAAGCAAAAGCTTCAGACACAGGCAGCCGCTTTATTCTTTACCCCCTTTTCAGACGCTTCTTGCTGGTAAAAACATGATTGGCACATGCAGGACTTTTTAATGCCAAACCCATGGTTCAGAATCAATGCAAGGCGGTGGACTAAATGTTCACTTTAGGGAAAAAGATTAGGATACAGGGTAGCTATTAAAATGCACAGTGTAAGCTTTATCCTACCCATAAAGCATTGCAGATCACGCAGCTCCCACGGGAATTCATTCAACATGCACAGAAATAAACAGACACATATACACAGAGCTAAAACGCCAGTGTTGAGTCTTTATTGAACTTTCATGGTACAGTTAAGACCACATTTCTACAGGAATGCTACTAAAAATCACAAGACTTGATATCTGGAAGATTTGCACGAGCCACACATGATGCCACCAGCACTATGTCTGTAGTGTTAATGTGTGTAGGTGGGGGGGTCATGTCTCAAAGCTACTTAGAAAAGTTGCTAGACACAAACCCTCTTTAACCATTTGAGAGGTTCTAGAAGACACTGATTGATAAAATAGACATTTATAAATAATAGATCTGAAGGGACTCTCACAGGTTTTCTTACTGTATACATGCAGATTCACTGAGGAGAAATGATGCTCCTTGATGTGCTACTTTTCCTTTGGTACACACAAGACAGCCATGATACAGTGACTGGATAATGATGGTGCTTTTGTTTACTGGATTGAGATGCTGTCAGGTGAATAAATTCCATGTTGTGTTAACATCAGTCCTTTGATCGGTTGTGCCGCTCACCAATGCTCATTTCCATGATGACATAAATCTGTCTTTGTTGTGCACCACCAACCAAAAACCTTTGGGATTCATTGATTTTCAACAGGAATGCCTCCTATACTTTCATTCTGGATGCTGAATATCTCATCTCCATCACTTGAAGTACTCTAATCTTAACACACCTCTGCACGGTCCAGCAAGAACAAAAGGTGCTCAAGAAGAGGTGTACATCAGCCAGATAATTAAAAGAACAAATCATGAGGAAAACTGAAACAAAACAGGCTCCTCTACACTCTGCACAGAAACAAGCCACACTGTTTGCATTTTCAGGCGCCCAAAGCGGGGAATAAACAGCAGTTTTTGGAGCGTGACATGTTAAACACATTGCCTGTTGGCTACAGCCATGCCAAACAGCTTTGTGAAATACCCCGTTCAGTGTTTGGAGATGCTCAAAATGACTTTTTAACCATTTACAAACCAACATGAACAGAATTTGTGTCATTTTCACAAAAGAACAGTCTTATAGAATCAAATAATACTGAGAAGCTTCAGATGTGAAGCTGAATCACTGGAAACTTCTGTGGAAGCACAGGTAGGGCAATTTGGGGTAATGGGATGTAGCATGGCTGTTAAACTGCTTGTTTCTGAATTAGTCATGGCAGGTCGAAGCACATAGTGGTTGGGTAGCTTGGCAGAGCTCGGGGCCATACAGGGGGGATGGAAAACAGGGAGCTGGTTACAGTGACGCAGAGCCACATAAAAGAAATTTACACTGAGCACAGAGGAAGGAAGGGGAGGGAGCGAGCGAGCGGCGGGGAGATGAGTTTGGTTTTTGAGACCTCAGGGAAGCCGAGGAGTTTTTGTGATGGCTGGATACCTGGGATCCCTGAATTCATTTCACAGTTTCAGAGAAAATAAAACGGCGCTGCAGGCACACCCTCTGGTCATGTTGATGTTTCTCCTCAGGCCCCGTAGAAATGTTTACCATATGGAAAAACAGTCACCTCAGAGGTTCACAACTGGGATCCTGACACAGCAAGAGATACAAACAGAGAGAAACCAGATGAGTGAGGGAGAGAAAGGCAGGGTTGTGGGGAGCTTGGGAGCCCTGGTGATTAGATAGAGGAGGATGGAAGTGTAGAGAAGAGAAGAGAAGAGAAGAGAAGAGAAGAGAAGAGAAGAGAAGAGAAGAGGAGAAGAAGAGAAGAGAAGAGGAGAAGAAGAGGAGAAGAAGAGAAGAAGAGAAGAGAAGAGGAGAAGAGAAGAAGACGAGAAGAGGAGAGAAGAGAAAAAGAGAAGAGGAGAAAAGAGAAGAGAAAAGAAGAAGAGGAGAAGAGAAGAGGAGAAGAGAAGAGGAGAAGAAGAGAAGAGAAGAGAAGAGGAGAAGAAGAGGAGAAGAAGAGAAGAGGAGAAGAGAAGAAGAGAAGAGAAGAGGAGAAGAGAAGAAGACGAGAAGAGGAGAGAAGAGAAGAAGAGAAGAGGAGAAAAGAGAAGAGAAAAGAAGAAGAGGAGAAGAGAAGAGAAGAGAAGAGAAGAGAAGAGAAGAGAAGAGAAGAGAAGAGAAGAGAAGAGAAGAGAAGA
>JAPQRQ010036783.1:0-10687 GCA_037367365.1 Apogon talboti | reverse complement strand
TCCAAAAACATGCACTGATAGGTTAATTGGTTAATCTAAAAATGGCCCATAGGTGTGAATGTGAGAGTGTTGTTTGTGTCTGTTAAGTAGCTGGCTCCAAGCAACCCCCGCGACCCTAGTGAGGATTAAGCGGGTTCAGATGATGACTGAATAATGAAAATGATAATGTAGTGTTAGAGGTTGCATTGACATGTTAGGGTGGAGTTGGTCAAGTTAGTTTAATTATAGAGGTCAGTATCATAGAGGTTTTGCCACAATGTGCTTTCAAAACTATACAGTATACAGTGACCTCTGTAATGTTTTTCTTGAACTGAGAGTTTGAACCAAGAGTCTGAGTAAAAACAAAAGCAATTTCAGTGGAAAAAAAGAGAAGAAACCACAGTTTAAGAGAAGAGATCTTACTTCAGTGCAGTAGGTGTTTTTGTACAGAAATATATTTATTTGATACATATATTTCATAGAGAAGATTTAGTAATTGTACACGTAGTAATGTTTAACAATACTGAAGGCACCGTCAATGGAAGAGATCCAGCTTGACCTGGTACCAGTTGGTACCAATACCTGGACTGGGTCAGACATGATAAACCGAGAGCATACAGTATCCCATCCACACAGACAGGAGAAAATAGAACACATAAAGACAACACAGTTGTGTGAGGGCCAAAGTTACATTTTAAGCCCATATGATTAGTTTCCTTGCATATTTTTTGCCGGATGGTTGTGGTCGAGGCTCATAAAAACACATATATGTCTGGAAACTTGAAAACTCTGAATTATGATGTTTAATATATGTGGTTGACATTATTCAATGACACATTTGTCTTCTTTCTGTATTGACCGATCACAGAGTATCTGTTTCTTGCTAAAGTCAGGAAGTGAGACATTTGCTCAAACCACTGTTGTACTGGGACTACCTGGTGATATGTTTTTGTTTTTGACAAACCACAAACAACGAAATTACAAGAGCACTATTTCCCTTTGTCTTGATGTCTATATAGAGACCAGTCAGTCAGAAAATTCTGACCACTGACAGGAGAAGTGGTAATGACTGTGATTATTTCAATACAATGGTATTTTTCACTGGGTTTAGAACTATTAGGAAGTGAGTGCACATTTAGTCGTTGAAGTTGATGTGATGGATGCAGCAAAATGAGCAATGTAAGGAACTGAGTGACTCTAACAAGGTCCACATTGTAATGATGATGACTGGGTCAGAGCATCTCCACAACTGCAGGTCTTGTTAGGTGTTCCTGGTCTGCAGTGGTCAGTACAGGGGCGTCAAACATATGGCCAAAGGGTCTGATTCAGTCTGGGGGATGAATTTGTAAAATGCAAAACTTACACTGAAGATATTAATAATCGAGGGTGTCAAGATCATTTTAGTTTGGGGGCCACATACAGCCCAACTCGATCCCAAGAGGGTCAGACCAGTAAAATAGTAATATTAACCTATTAATAATGACAACTCCAAAGTTTCTCTTTGTTTTAGTGTAAAAAATTAAAGTTAGGCTACATAAAAATGTTTCCATTTACAAACTACCCTGTCGCAAAAAATGTGAATAACCTGCACAAATATGAATAAGATGAGATTTATTAATAAAAAATAAGTGCAATTTTAACAATATTCTGCCTGTTACTCAATGTTTTATGCCTTTGTACATCCACTGTGATCTGTAAATTGTAATGTACATGTGTAAATGATAATCTGAGGCACAATATTGTTACATTTGCAGTTGTTTTTCTTAAGAAATTTCAGGTTGTTCATGGTTGTTCATGTTATTCACATTTTTTAAAGATCATTTGTAAATGTAAATGGCATTTTCATAATGCAATTTTACTTTTTCCACAATAAAACATAGAGAAAGGTTTAGGGTTGACATTATGTACAGGTTATGTTATTATGTTACTGGTTTGGACCACTTGAAATCATAGTGGGTTGTTTGTGCCCCCTGAACTAAAATAAGTTTGACACCCCTGAGTTAGTACCGACTAAAACTGGACTAAGGAAGGACATCCCAGTCTCAGGCTGATTGAGCATCTCTAGGAGGTGTTGGACAAATATCTCCAATCCATGGAGGCCCCACATCTCTACTTCCCATAGGTGCCTGATTGATTGAGATTTGGTTGTTGTTCTTCAGACCACTTTTGGTAGGTATTAACCACTTTACACTGGGAAAAAACTACATGATGTGCTATACTCTGACCAGTCATTTGACCATCCCAGTGTCTCTCCTGTCAAAGTTACTCAGATTCCTCTTCTTGCCCATTTTGCAGTTTATAACACATTAGTATTGAGGGCTAAATCTTCATTTGCTGCTTAATATATCCCACCCACTGACAGTTCCCACTGTAATGAGATAATTCAGATTAATATAACTTTGCCTGTCAGTGCTCATAATATTATGGCTGAAGGAAGGAAGGAGCAATAAACAAAATCCAAGTTGGATGTAAGCCCTGATGCTGCGGTTCACATTGTACGCCCTCTGAGGCTACAAATCCACAAAGAGCTCAGAACAGGTTTTTCTAAAAACAGCGGTGCTAAATGAATGTTGAAAAAAATTCTGTGGAATTTCTTTGCCAATACAGAACTGTTCACAAATGATTACTGGAAAATCTCACCTAGTCTTTCTGTCATTGCTGGAAAAGTAGATTCTGTGTGGAAGACCAGCGATACTGAGCAGACACCTACTTCAACCACCACTGAGCCTGTAAACAACGGGACAGATAATCGATTTTCTGACTCTCATAACACAGGTGAGCCTGTTTTTCTAATAAATCTCCCACTAGAAAAGATTTTAACCAGTGGTATTTGTTAACCTCTGAACAGTAATTTAGACCATTAAAAAGAGGAACGGTTCCTCTGTATGTTCAAAGATAGACTAATGATGACAGGTACTGATGTAATGTCTGAGACATTTATAGTATCATCTTTTCCATTACACATGTTTCTCTTTTCTTTGTAAAGTACCTAGATATTTTGGTAGTTTATTGCTAGAGAAATTCTCCATGGACTTCTTATCACCGTATAAAAACTCAACTTATTACACTGGTCTACAAGTCAAATGCTTCCAGAATAAAAGTAGTAAAATTTGACCACGTGTGAGTCACTGATAAAGACAAGTCCAGTCAAAAATGCTGGTTGGCTGAAGTTTACAGATACAGTCTTGGGTCAAAATGTGAAATTCGAGAATTAACGACAGAATCGGTTTAACTCTAAATGAATATTAGTGTCAGAGTTACCAGATCTACTTCAAAACACTGTCTGTACATTAACATACATTCACTTTGCAGGTTCTATCTAGTGGAACATTTATACATCTATTGTATATATGGACATAAAACAATATATATGTGGAATTACACTTTATCATATACCTTGAAAACATCAGCAAACCAGCACTTTTGTCATTTGTTTTCCAATTAATCTGATTAAAATACGTAGCATTTAGCACATTTCATCTCTGAAGCAGATAATTTCTGAAAAACGGTAGACCAGTGATATCAATGAGGCATGTGGAGTAAGTGTCATGTTGACCATTTCTCTCTCATTGGCAGGACTTGACATTACAAAAACAGTAGTTATTTGTGCCTCGGTGGTTATTGTCTGTGGTTTGATCGGGATCAGCCTCTGGTGTTACAGACGGTAAGCTTAAAAAAAAACTAAAGAAATGTTTTTACTCTTGAGAAGTTTTATACTTATATCCACAGATTAAAATATACTGGTGACTGCTGGTGTACAATATGTGTCAATACGCAAGATTATAGCCCAAGGCTAATTTCAATCTTTGGTCCCTACATAAAACAACATAGTTCACCTAAAACAGTCCAATCCAGTGTACTCATTCAACAGACAAATAAAACACATTATACATTTATGCTACATTGTACACAACATACATACATACATACATACACACACAATTTGAGAGTGCCAGATGACTTTATATAAGATTGTGGAGGCAGATTTGATTGTCCAATAACCATGATCCAAGTTTGAGAGGCACAGTATGAATACAGAACCTGTCCAAAGGCGCTTCTTCAAAATGGAATTATACAGTCACTGTGGGAACTAACCCTGGTTGATCTGTTTTGGGTTATTTGTACAAATTCCTGTAATGGGGAAGGGGCTACCCCACAAAGGATTCTAAAGACCTGGATACAGTCAGGATACATTTGAATAGAACACCAAGGTCCCTCAAGACCCAAGAGGACTTAATATAGACTGCTAAAGAGGTCGATTCAGGCTGTTCTTCACCAGACACTTTAGTCAGACAGTCAGACAAATTAGAATTATAGTTTTCTACCCATTTAATATGAGGGAATTTGCCGACATCTAATTTTTGATGTGTACAAGGCAGTGGCAGAGATCATTTAATACATTAAGACATTGACGAACAAGTACAACTGAGGCTCATCTGCATAAAAATGTAATGAAATGTTAACGCAGTGAATTAGGTAACCAAGAGGGAGCAAAAAATAGAAAACAACACTGGGCCAAGTACCAACCCTTGAGGCACCCCATAAGTCAGATCTGCTGTTAAGACAACTTGGACCCACTGAACACAGAAAATGTTCAATTTGCTAAAAAGCATCTGAACCGGTTTAGAGCCTTTTCAGAGATACCTGCCCAAGTAAAAAGCCTGTCAATAAAGAAAGTATAATAGATTGTTTTGAAGACCACACTCAGATCTAACACCAAGACACTAATTTCACCAGAATCAGCCGGAAACAGAAGATTGTTAGAGCCATTTCAGTGTAATGCAGCTGGTGAAAACCTGACTAAAAAGGTGTTGTATATCAACAACAGTAATTGTTTTGCCTTTGAAAGAAACAGCAACTTGGGGATTGGTCTGTAGTTATTGTACATGATAGACTCTAGTGTTTTTAAGATTATTTCAGGATAAAATGCACTGCTGTTAAAACCTACAAACCCTACTTGCCTTAAGGGTCAAAAAAATAATCCGCACAAACTGAATAGACGAAATCTTCCTTCTTAATTATTCTTGTTTGATATAAATATAATAAATATTTATCTCTTAAAAGCTGTGTTTGAAGTTTTGAGATTATGCAACACCACAGTTTCTATCACTGGATGAAATAATTACATTTAGGTGTTGTTTTGAGTTTCAGTTTCCTTTGAGCACTTCACGGTTATCGTCTCACTACTGATTTCACCTTTCTCTTCACACAGGAGAAGAGCAAACATTCCACCGCAGACAGAACACCAAATGGAAGAGGAAATGACACCCATGAGTTGTGGTTCATGTGAAGAAATAGTAGATGATAAGCAGCTCGCACACTGAGCAGCAATAAAATGTTATTAGAGCTTTAAAAAAAAAAAAAGGCACCTACCAAAGCTTCCAAGCAGTAAAGAGTGAGTCACTTTGACACAGGATTGGACATAAATATGGCATCATCTGTGTTTCCTTGCAAAGTGACTGATTTGATTTGACAGTTATTGTTTGTACTTTCTGATCCACTGAGCCTGCAGCCTTTTTCTAAACAGATTTCCAGACAGTTATGAAACAATTATTCACAGCTCACACAAGGAATATTGTTAATAACCTGCCTACTAGTGTTAATGAACCACCTTTGTGTGCCTTCAATCAACTCACAATATGTGCCAACAGACATTGGAATGGAACAGAAAAAAGCCAATAGAAGGAATTGGGTTTTGGCATAACATGACTGATTTAAAGGCATAGGAATTCATCTAAATGAGGAATAAAATAACATTTTGCTTATGATCAAGTAAAGTGGTGAAAATCTGCATTTGCACTCATTGGTCAAGTCAGCAGGGTGTTAACCACCAACTGTGTGGCTAATAGATGACCATCTCTTCCTCCTTAGCTACTTCATATACAATGACAGATGCCTGTATATATATGCCTAAAAGCTACTGAGCCCAATGAAATGACATGTCTGCAATAGAGCGTATTGTATTTATAATTTGTTTAAAAAATGCTGACAATAGTGAATATAATTTCACACACTTAAAGCTGATGAGCTGATGACTCTGTTCAGATTGTTTAGTTCAGCCAAGGATATTTATTTTAGCATCAAATATGGCAAAAGAGCATATCACCATCCCAACAGAGAAGCTGGAATCATATTTTATCATCCTAACAGTTCCTAAACCTGCCAAGGTTGGGAAAGACAGAATGTACCCGTTGTCCACAGAACATGGTAGCATTAAACACTGTGGTGTTTTGTAAGCAGAGTATGAAAAACATGTCACCCAGGTGGGGCAGAGCTGTCTAATTTCACTTTTGTTTCTTTGTGGAATTTAGATACTGGTTATGAATGAAAGAATGCAGAGACAGGTTGTTTGACCACATCAAGATCTACATCTATTTGACTCACCCTCATGTTAAAAGCTTCCTCTGTATGAATGACTTATGACATGATGTCAAATGTGTGCCATCAAGGCACTTTTTTATTTAAGCAGCATTTTCCCTGTGTAAATTAAAGATATGCCATGTTGTACGCATAAAGCTTTTGTCATGAGATAATGTATATATTTATTGTAAATTAAATGATGACCATTTTCAGGTATGTGTGATACTTATGGAGAGCTGGATATTTAATTGTATTATTAAAAAATATATGTTTTTAACCTGTGTTGTTTTGTGTGTCCCTCAAAAAATGTGAGTTGGAAAGAGTAAGACCTTACGTTTTCTCTAAGAGCTTTAATAAAGTGAGTTTGTCTGTGTATATTGTATGTATTACAGGAAGATTGATACTGTAGTTCAGCATGGAATAAGATACAGCCGTGCTTTGTCCTACATTTCAGCAATGTGACATACGTTTGGCATTCCTGAAATGCATTGTGGGTCCGTGTTTGTACCTGTGCCTCTTTGAGCTTTACAAATAACAGCGATGTCAGTAGAGGCAGCACTCTCGTGATTTAATGACAGAGGTAATATTTGCATTAAAAGAGTTGCTGAGTAAAAGTCTTGACTTCCCTCCCTTCTACGCAGTACCTTCCTCCACTGAACAGACGACCCAGAGCGCCACCACCTCAGCTTCAGAAACAGACGGCACTGAGCCAACCTCACCTGGTCTGCAGGTCCTGTCAGACTACACACAGGGTACAAAGCTCACAGGAACACATCCTATGTATATTTGCCATTTGGTCTCTACATTGTGACAACCGGCAGGTCTGTGTCACATCAGATGATTATCTTGGCAACCACGCCCAGTCTCAGTTAATCAGAGTTTCCAGTGTTTCATGCTTGTTCCACATCCACTCTTGCCAGTAATTCTCAAGGAAAACACTTTTCTCAGCATGAACATGAATACCCTTAATTTTATTTCACTTTGTTGAAAAAAGTAAGACCTATTCAATAATTTCTGTGTTCCTATTTCTCAGCCCTTGAAAAGATATGTTGCAGTTGCAGCAATAACAGTGTATGAATCATAGTAACTGGTAGTAGAATGGTAGCTGTGACCACATTAGATTTTCTTCCTTTCTAAATGAAAAAACAAATTTCATACTAATAGCAACAAAAGGTGGTATATTTATTGTAGAGGAACTGTTGGACATACGTTTACAACTTCTGCCCTCATAAAGATCTTGCAGAAATCTACACCAGTAAAAAAAGCTTAGATGAAGGAAAAAATATTTTTCTCTCCTAATCATTTGTAGCCACCTCTGCAATCATATTGCAATTGCATTGTGCATTCCTTCCATTTCTTCTTTCAGACCACAACTGTCTCTGTCCGGAAATTCCTCAGTAGCCTCTAACTTAGTCTCCATTAGAGATGTGCTGTCAAATTAACAACACTTTTCACTACAAGTGCACAGCTGGTTATGTGAGAACAGCAAGAACCTAACAGGTCATTAATGAAAGCAAACTTGACTTCACTTGACTGTATTAGTCATGTAAAGGCTTGTCCATAGAGCTCCCTAGGATAAATTTCCCACGCAAAGAAATAATTCATTCATGCATATTGATAATTTACCACACTCTGGACAAAAAGCAGTGTTGCTTAACAGTAGCGTAAGATGAGAACATAGTTTACAGTGGCCCTCTCTCAAACTAGTTAGACCAGAGTTTACAAAATCACTAACACATGAAGGATTGCAAAATACATAGTCATGTGAAAAAAATTGCGACACCCTTTTGAAATCCTGTGTTTTTATTACACATTTGGACTTATGGATATTTAATATCAATTTTGAGAAATTCAAGTAATGCAACTAAACAAATAAAGCTGAAGACATGACTGAAAAAACTTCTGTAACATGCAATTCTAAAAAAAAAGAATAAATTAGGGCATGTCCACCTTTATTCCCACTTAAAATGGCTTGTGTCAAATGCATGTGTATCATATCAGGTGCACATTTCTCAGCATTTTGAAGGAGGCTTGTCCTATGTGAACCTCTGACACTTAGTTTGGAGGCACGTAGTCCTCTTGACTGTTGAAGTGGCAGTGAACACCACAATGAGGTCAATAGAGCTGAGGCCTTCAGAAAGAAGACTGTAGCAGCTTGTGAATCTGGTAAGGAATTTAAAAAGATCTCAACACCATATGAAATCAGCCATTCTGCTGTCTGAAAAGTAGTCTACAAGTGGAGGACATTCAAAACAACAGCCAGATCTGACTTTCAAAGCAACTTCAACCCAAGTGCAGACTGCAAGATGCTTAAAGTAGCCACAAAAAACTCTAAAATGGTACTACCAGACTTAGGTTCTTGCTACTGTTAATATGAAAGTGCATGCCTCTACAATCAAAAAGAGACTACGCACGTTTCACTTTCAAGGCAGGTGTGCAAGGAGGAAACCTTTGGTCACTAAGAAGAACATGAAACCCCGGCAGACGTTCTCATGCAGAACATAGACAAAGAATCATGTTCTTTGGACAGATTAGTCTAAAATGTAATTATTTGGATACCAGAAGAGAGGACATGTTTGACAAAAACCAAATACAGGACTCCAGGAAAACAACCTCATACCAACTGTGAAACATGGAGGTGGAAGTGTCGTGGTTTTTGGGTGCTTTGCTGCCGCTGGACCTGGCCAGTTCACAATCATAGAATCCACCATGACTTCTACTATGTATCAGACAGCGCTTGAGGGACATGTGAGACCATCTGCAAAGACCAAGCAGAACTGAGCCCAGCAATATGACAATGACCCGAAATATACCAGTAAGTCCACAAAGGACTGGCCAAAAACTAAAGACTGCAGGGTCCTGGACTGGCCGAGTCAAAGCCCAGGTCTGAATCCCATCAAGATGCTGTCAGGTGACTTGAAACAGGTACATGTTCATGTATCATGTAAGAAACCCCTCACAGATCTCCTCCATCCCAATGTCAGAGACTAGTAGATGGCAACAAGAAGCATCTTACTGAAGTTATTTCAGCCAAAGGGGGTTACACTAGCTATTAGGGGTTAAGGTGTCAACTTTTTCTTCAATTTTTTTCAATTCTTCAATTCTCCCACCTGCAATAGATAACTCATACATTCACGTTACTGCACCATAGTCACTTTCATACCTGTATGTCTATAGTGTATATTTACTCCCATTTCCTGTCTGTACATACGCAGATTATTTTTCAAGAGTGTTTTTATATGCAACTGAGCTGTGATCACATAAGTTCCCTTGTGGATCATTAAAGTTTGTCTAAGTCTAATTAGAATATGCATTTTTGTTGATATCTATGGTTTAATGAGTAAAACAAGGTCATTTTTATTGTTCACCTGCAGAGCTAAATAACAGGACTAGACATCAATATGTGAACATTTCTCAATAAGACCTGAATATTTAATGGGGTGTCCTGATGTTTTTTCACATGACTGTACATTGTCCAACACCTCTAGCCAGGGTACAAGATGCCACTTAAGTCCACTTCTATAATTAATCATTTCATGTAAATCATTACATAAAGAGTCATTACATTACATTCACCTGCTCTGTAAAAAAAAAATATTGTTGAGATGTTGCTCAATTGTATTTTATAATCTTTTAATTATGTTGGCACAAAGGAATAACATTTCATACCACAGAAGAAGAGGAATTTGTGGTTTAGTTTAAAGGGACCTCCTGTCTCCTGTGGTCCACTAAAAGTACAAAACAAGCTGAAACTGAAGTGGTGTTTGGATCGATTTTGTTGTGGTTTTGGAATGAGCAGTCTTCTCACGAGACCCCCCCAGATGTGTTTTTCTTATAATGCAGTATTTCTGTTTCTGACTCATTTGAAATGTCAAGTTGCAGATGAACCAGTGAGAACCTCAACACAACCACCAAACAGCACAGAGACAAGTGAGTTTATCTGTATATGTTTTACAATTTAGCATAAGATCCTTTTCCAGCATTAATTAAATACAGTTACCATATGTTTTGTCGTTCTGGCTTCTGTATTTATTTTTTGCATTTGTATTTCTATATTTTTATTAAGCAGTTTATTTCCTGCTGGATTTTTTGGTTACGTAAAGAACTGAATTGCCTTTGGTTTTATAATTTAGAAACACTCACTGGCCACTTAATTAGGTACACCTCTCTAGCACCAAATAAAGTGACTAGTCTCCTCTAACATACCTTTGTTGTAATCATGGGATGTTTCAGATACTGCTGCCTGTCTGTCCATTCTCCTCTGACCTCTAGTATACATACGAGGGTAATTCAAAAAGTTCTAAGACAAATGCCATAAATTCAAACTGAGTCAAACTAGTTCAACAAA
>JAPQRQ010036782.1:0-10691 GCA_037367365.1 Apogon talboti | reverse complement strand
CCCCCTTCCCTCCCTCCTCCACCTTCACTGTCTTTGTTTCTTATTCCTGTCAAACATGTTCTCCAGTCTCGCTCCATCTTTTCTGTAATTCTCTCTCCCTTTGTGTGTCCGTCTCGCTTTTTCTCCCCCCTCCCTCACTCCCGGCTCAGAGGATACCAACTGAATGTCAGCTCAGGGAGTGCGTTTAGAGGAATTTCTGCTGAAATACATATTTAATGACAAATCTGTAACTGTGCCTTACCCTTCCCTTCCTCACCTCATCGGGCCTCGAGTCCTTTCCTCCCCCCCCTCCTCCTGTCCTCCTCCATCCCCTCATCACTCCTCACAAAGGGAGGGGGAAAAAAAAAAGGAAAAAGTCCTGCAATCGCTTGTGTTTTACAACTAAGGCTTTAGCAGCAGTCAGGCTTACAGAATGCAGGAGCATATGACCAGGCGAAATTAGATTTGCAGTGTGCCTTTATTTATTTATTTGCCTTTCAACAACTGATTAGTCTCCCATGGCCCCCGAGTTTCATGCTAGACTTAGCATTTCAATTCAGCACACATCTAGCTTTATCCTGGAGCCAAATAAGTGTCTGTCTCCAGTGGGAGTTTCAACCCACAAGAGCGCAACCACTTCTGTCGGTGGAGGGGTGCGTGAGGAATGAGGGGAGGTGAAGAGAGAGCTGCACGCTCACTAGCAAAGATGAAAAATGACAATGAGTGATCGCCGTGAGGGGAACGAGATCTTCTGGTGAGGAAGGCAATGCAATTATGGAAGACAAACTGGACAACACATAATACCCTTCCCTTCTGTGAGAGCTGCACACAAGGCTTCTCCGTTCTCTTCTCCTCCTCCTATGCTCTCCAGCCCAAGAAACAGCAGCAGCAGCTCAACCGCTGGCCTGATGGGGGGGGCCGAGCGGGGGCTATTTGTAACAGGAAAACACCTTACCAGTACATCTTAATGACAGGTGACAAATGAGCCTCAAGTTCGGCTGGGTTATTCCCTGTTCATAAATCAAGGCAAACTGCAGACAGGGGTGTATGTAAGAAGATTGGTTTACTCACTGCTCCAGAACAAACCTAAATGACACCAATGAAGCAAGCAATCTAGATCACAGATGTAGGCACGAGGAGGTAAAATTCTGCCCGTAAGCATTCTGTCACGTCGGTAGCTCACCTTTTACAACCCGCCGAGTACAGGCCCAAGAAAAACACACTACATGACCATTTCGATGTTCTAATCACTACATCGCCATCTGTTACCATTTCAGGCTTCTATTTAAACCGCTAAAGTGCAACCACGGGAGCGACGGGAGGATTTACAGGAAAAGAATGTGTTTTTAAAGTTAAGACATGTAAGACGTCTGCACTGAAACACTGAAAAATGACTGGACTCATGTCATAGATCTTACTGAGACTGTACTTACATCAGATGTTTCCAACAGTGGTTGAAATGAGAGAATTCTGGACTTGAATTCAATTTAACGTACGTCAGTCCCATTAATATTCACTTTACCAACATTTAATATTACAGGTATTTTATTCAAATGAAATCTCATGAGAAGTAAAGTGAATAAAACTTTCATATATTTCATATTCATGTGATTTTTTTCAAGATTTTCAACAGCAATGATGTTTATTTCTTTATACACAGTGCTCTCTTTTTTACTTATAACATATACAACAATTTCTCAATATATAAATAAATATCCATGTCCATAACAATACATGTCTTAGAGTGAATAGAAACAAGTATTATGTTATAAAGTCCAAAAGCCATTCAAATTAACATCTTTATACTTAGTTATACCTGGATATCAATGTGCAGATGCTTCAACAGCAAAAAAAATGAAAACAACACAACTGATGTAACTGACGGCTGAAACCTAATGTTTTTTTTGACATTTTACATCTCCAAAACAAGTATTTTTCACTTTTTTATTTATTTTACTGTTCTCTATACTGATACCCTCTGTTCAGAGTGGTCTCAATATGTTATTATATATTGAGACCACTCCGTAGTTTTTATTGCTCCCATTACTTGAGGGACTGTGTCCCTTTCTTATAATGTAAGTGGAGCTGCATGATTTGATGAAAAAGTCATACTGCGATTTGCACAGATTACTCATTTAGGAATGTCAAGTCAAGCATAAAAAATAAATCTGGCATGAAAAATACAAGAATTTAGAACATGCAAAAAGATGCTGCGACTCGGTTTTCGTTTCTGATCAGTGTCACTTGAAACTAAAATATCACCAGAAAACAAAGGCCGGGTTGACATTTTTCCATCTTTGCAAAGAGATCAAACTACCCTTCAATCTGCTGCTTTTGGGATGATATGATTGAGATTCGATTAATTGCACAGATACACACATATAAAATATAGCCAAAAAGTAACTTTAACTAGTTTTCCTCTAGTTTTCTCTGGTTCCTGAAGGGTTGACTTAACGTTTTTCCATCATTTTGGACCAAAGTTATTCCAGTATTTTGACCACAACTGCATTTTCCTATCCATACAGCTGCAGTGTTTCCATTAATTGCCTACATTTTGCCTATTTATGAGTTTTATAACACATTTGTAGCATTTGCACATTAGCATCCATGTAATTCCGACTAAGATGCACATCAGAGTTCAGAGGTCGGACCTGCAGCTGTAATTCTTCATCATTATTTCTTCAGCTCAGACTCTACAAGTTCAACTAAAACCAAACCCTTTAGATCTCCTGATATGGAACAGCTTACCTTTGCACATTAGACAGACCCCTTCACTGTCCATTTTAAAAACTCATCTTAAAACTTATTTTTACTCCTTGGCTTTTGACCCGGCATGAGACTCTGCTATTGTTTTACTGTTTTTGTTGTTTTGTATTGTTTGTTTTGTAATTATGCTTTAATGATTGATTTACAGGACTTTGTTTCAGCAGTGGTTGTTCTTAAAGTGCTTTGTAAAGAAAGTTTACACCTAAGTATCCCTATAAACAGAATGAATAAAGTCACTAACCTGTTGGCTTGTGTTAGTGACATTGATGCTATAAATCCATAGGTGAATGCAATGCTCGCTGTAAAATACCAAAGTAACGCTGATAAATGGAATATTTGGAATGCACATTATCTCAATAGAATGTTATAAGAGTGTGCTATTTTTTGTTTTAACAACACGGTCATACAATAACTCTGAGAGATAGCTCCTGTGACACGTTAAGACTGATTATCATTTAAGAAATTATTGATCATTTTTGACATAACTGAGATTATTCAAGCAATGACATAAGACCTGATCAACACTGAACCCAAACACTGTTAACAACACAATACGCAGGAGTTTTTACCCCGACACTAAGCTTTGCTGTTCACTGTAACACCTTCTATCCACCTTATTTCTGCTCACTGTGGTTTTAATTACAACTACTTCATTGTCATCTATTGCTATGTCTTTTATTCTTGTATTTACCTGGAGACCTCTAGCTGCAGAATCTACACACCATGCTGTGTTTATGTGAGCAAAGAGGAATTTCATCTGACATTGAGCCTGTTTCATCTCCACGTTGGTCGCTGCATCTGGGTTTGTGCTTATGAACATCTGGCCTACGCAGCTCCCTTTAATGCACCACGGCTAAAGGGCGCTAAAACCCTTTGTGGTGATTTAGGCGTGTTTCTTTTGGCCATCTATCCTCCCTGAAGCCCATTTTTTACTCTTTTCTCATCCTCTTACTCCAGGCTGTGTTGGATGAGACGAATGCTTTTTGCCGGACTTTTCATTTGCCAGTGAGCTTGGCACAGGAATAATTACCTGTCTCTATGATCAATTACCTGATTACTCACCAGAGACGCACAAGATGTCTGAGGTGCAGAGCCCGGGTGGAGGAGGACGGCGCTGGCTGCAGCGTCTGAGCGTACAACCACACACCTACACAGGGCAGACACACAAATATAAATGCACAGGAGGCACACATGTATGTTTAGATGCTCTCTAGATACGATCACGTCGCCCTTCTGTTCTCCAGGCGGCAATGCAGCTGACAGAGTCAAGGACGCCCTGACTGGTTGGCCACTGAAAACACAAGGAAGTCATTAAGAACTGACACACACGTACAAAGAAAGGATCCCATGTGGGCTGAAATAATCCCTAAACTGCCTTGTTATGATGAGAAATGTTTACCTGAGGCCAGTACACAGAGTGAGAATACGCTGTGAAAAAAGAAAACCGGACGCCATAATGATGATGTTCTGATATTACGTCCTGATATCATCCCCACGGTCTGAATAAACACTTCCACCTATGAGTCAGATTATCATCGTGTTGTGCAAGGACCCTGCACTCATGAAATACAGCTTGACCTCTAACCGGTTCTCTCATGCTGGCTTATCGTCGGCCTCTTGATGTACACAATAATCACAACACACGCTTGTGCAAAACAGCGACTCAGGAGGAATCGCCGTGACATCCCTTCTATCCATAGCCATGTCACATCTAATTCCACACGTCGGAGTTGGAGCTCGTCTCATGCTTCAGCTGTGAAGTAACGTGTAAAGAGGCTTTCCCTGAAACCGCAGAGGAACAGTATTTGTTCATCCTCTGTGCATATATTTGTCTTCTGCTCAGCATGTGGCACAACACCACACAATCTGCTTCTCTTAATCGCACAAATACACTTAAAACATCATATTCAACTAATTCAGGAAACAGGGATCACACGTGCACATCAAGAGATTTTTACTGTATTATATTAATATTATAGGTGATATTTCAGTGCTGTGTCAAACCCTTTCTATTTTCACAAAAAACGACTTCATGACTTGGAAATATTACTGCCATACTTTGAGTCATCTTTGCTCAGAGTTGACTGCAGTGTTGGAGGATAACTGAGTACATTTAACAGTGCTGTGGACTGGAATTAAATTGCAAAATAAACAGAGCTGCAATCTGTTATAGATACTGAGGAAAAAAAACATAATTAAATTACAGAAGCTCATCAAAATTGTGTAATAAATGCAAAAGTTTGCATCTCAAGGGTGCAGATTTAGGAGGATTTAGCGTGATCTACTTACAGAAGTGGAAAAAAAGTTGATATTTTTGGACTCAGTGAAGCTACAGTGTGAAGCATCTAAAACTGAAGTCACTACATCCTTTTAGGTGCATCCACGGTGCATCTCTAGTGGAACTGATGTTAGTTGTATTATCTGTGGAATGGTTTGACAGAATGTTACAAAATCAACATCTAGTGGATGAAATGTTGTAAATTTGGTGGCAAAAGGTCATAGGTCAAGGTCACTGTGACTTGTTATCATGATACCCTGTCAATGACGATGTTATGGAAATGCCACAGAATTGTGGGGGCAGGTGTGAATCAGTCTGTGTTGCCATGGTAACACTAAGAGAAGCTTGTATCAATATACACATTCTATACATCCATGTAAGCAGAAGAACGTCAGCTTAAAGCCCAACAAAACCAACTTTCAGAAAACAGAACACAACTTAAACAAGCGCTTAAATGTGTAAATATGTGAACCAACCAGTCTGAGACCAGTGTTTGTCATGAATAATTTAATAAAACAACAGACCAATGAGACAAACTTTGCAGCGCTAAGCTAACACTAAGCAGATCCAACAGGATTATTTTTGTACTGGTAAAACTCACTGAACGACACAAAGAAGAGCGGAAAAAAAGGTCACATAATGAAGAGACAATGATGAATATTGTCTGATCTTTGATGTTTTCTGATCATAACTAAATAAATGATGCTTCTATGTTCTGTCTAATCCATTGTTTTGTGTTGCATTGAAATGATTCAGAGTGGAAACAAATTTAACAGGTTACCAAAATTTTACCGAAGCTTTGGTTCATGTCTATTGTGATGAACACAATATCTGAGGGATGTTTTGGAGAAATTTGTAAAATTTGGCAAAAGTTTCACTTGGAATAAACAATGAACTAAACACAGTTTGGTCGTCAAAGGTCAAGGGTCGTTGTGACCTCACCAAATACATTTTTGGCCATAACTGCTGCATGTATAGATTATAATATAACCATTCCTCTGATTGAACTTAAGCTTTATTTTCATTCTAGCTATTCAAGTTTGTATGTTTGACATTTCTACATGACCAATCTATATATTTTCCTTCATAACAAGCAACAAAATTGCAATATTTCACACATCGTAATATGAGTTTTTCCAAATTCTGCACCCTAATGCTAATAGGTTTATTCTTCTCAGCAGATATAGGACATTGATTCTGTTGCTTTGTATCTTTCACTACACATGAACATCTTAAGCCCTACAATTTATGTGTAAAATATATTGGAAAAGTGTGCAAAAGCTAATTAAAAGTATGTATGTGACATTTTCAATAAACTCGTTTAATCTTGACCCTTTTTTTATTTCTTTTGTTTTTCAGTGCAACCATCAATAAACTGGACCTTTGATATATCCATCTATACATATACAACTGATATTAAACTCTACAACATGCTGCTAATATTGTAAATTATTTTCCTCCTTACCACCAATGTCTTCTGTTAAAGAATTATGTTCACTTTGTACAGACTGGTTCCACATTGACATTAAAAGGTCTTTTTCTGTTTATCAGGGTCAGAAGGTCATATTAAAACCTCCTGTGATTGTTGTAAAAGTACAAAACATGACTTTTATCAGGACTGTACATCCACAACAGTAAGACGGACCAAACACAAACCTCTAATGCAGGGGTGTCAAACTTTTAGCTCAGGTTCCACATTCAGCCCAACTTAATCTCAACTGGGCCAGACAAGTAAAATATTAACATTGAAAAATGTTAAATTATGTAATAAAAATGTTTCCATCTGCATAGTACGCTTTAAAAATGTGAATAACATGAGTAACTACAAACAACCTGAAAGTTTGTAAGAAAAATAAGTGTAATTTCAACAATATTATGATGCCTCATCTTATCATTTACACATGTTCATTGCAATTTATAGATATCAGTGGATCTACAAATACACAAAACATTTCATAACAGGCAGAATAATGTTAAAAATGTAAAAAAATTTTACTTCTCTTAATATATTTCGGGTTGTTTATATTTGTTCAGGTTATTCACATTTTTTTGTGAAAGGGTAGTTTGTAAATGTAAATATTTTCATTTAAATTTATTTTTTAACACTAAAACAAAGAGAAACATTTGGAATTGTCATTATTTATAGGTTATTATGATAGTATTTTACTGGTCTGACCCACTTGAATCCAAATTGGGCTGTGGCCCCTGAACTAAAATGATTATGACATCCTTGATTGTTAACATCTTCAGTAGTTTTGCACTTGTCAAATTCATCCCATGGACAGGACTGGACCCTTTGGCGGACCAGTTTTGGCCCGTGGGCCGTATGTTTGACATCCCTGCTCTAATGCGATCCAGTAAGTACCTTAAAACTCACAGCTGCCAAGTCTCATTTACTGTAAGGCTTTTGAATTTGTATCGTATTAGGTTTTATTCTCATATGATCTTATTATTTTTGTCTTAGTCACTCCACTCAGCGGTGGACGAAGGCCGGTTACTGGAGTCGACTACTTCACACCAAGAAAATAACCAAATCCTTCCAATCAATTTACTCCATTTCAGTCAGTAATGAGGACGAGCAGGTCTGAGGACGGCGGCTGCCTCCGAGTCATCACACAACTCAACAAATATCCCAAGGTCTGCGTGGGAAAGGCAGCATTCACCGGTCGGAGGCGGAGTCAGAGGATCTGGCCTCACTCCACTCGTGGGAAACAAACAGGCTCATTTACAGCGTCGAGTTGACGGCTGGGGGTTCCTGAAAAGACCAGCAAAACTGAAGGAATTATGGGAAATTCTTTGAAACGCACACAAAGTCAAGCAGACAGCCGCCACTCAGACGTATTGTGTCTTGCACAGTTTGGTGAAGTCAGTCCCATCCAGTCTGCTCTGGGCCAATCAAAGCTATGAATAGCTCTGGTTAGTACTCACACACACTGAAAACCTTGAAGCTGTCTGCTTTCATAAGATGCGGGCTCTGAGTGGCAGGAAAACACAAATACTACACCACAGCCCTTTCTTCTCCTCTAGCAGACGCCACATTTACATAATACAGCCTGCCTGGATTCCTTCGTCTCCATACAATTATGACTCCCCATTTAGACTCATATGTTAGTCAATAAATCCACAGAAGCGACTCGGAGCCACTCTCTCTGGCTCATAGATATGCAGATGTTATGATCCAGAGGTTCGCTTATTTACCCGCTCTGGGAGAAGCCATTGACCTTTTCCAGTCCCCGCATGTGTCACCACAAATAACAACAAAGCAGTGGCTTGGCAGAGAGGCACAGTGATCCAGACATCATCATTCAGGCTGCGCGCAGTAGATCACAGAGGAATTCACTGCACATGAACGTAACCATGAGCACAGAAAAACACAGGAGTCAGAGGTGTTATTAAAATCATATTAAAGCTGGATGATTTTCTCTGGATGAGTAAGCAGAGACAGAGAAACAGAATCTGGAAGGTTGATGGTTCAATTCTTTAAACCACCTGTGACTGAGAAAATAAATCAGTCATGTTTTTTCAGCTCTTAAACATTACATTTACTCTGTTTGTAATATATATATATATATATATATATATATACACACACACACACATATATATATGGGGGGGCACATTTAACTGCTTGTGGGTAAAAACTTTGCTTGAGTCTGTTTGTTTTAGTAGGACATAGGACTGACAGCTGTGTTTTCCTTGATTCTGGCTCCTGCAGCTTTATTATGCTTAATATAGAAGTGATGCTAAAGGGATTTCAGGAACCTCTACTTGATACCAAAGACATTGACGTCAAAAGTAGATTCCTCCACTGTCCCTCCCAGTTTGTATTTAGTGGTAATTCCCATCCCTGGTGTCGTACATTTCCAACTCTATAGGACCTGGATGAAAGAGCCATGGTTTATAAAGGAATCGTGACCAACAGAGAGCTGAACACCTGTCAAAAGCCTGTGGAGTGGGAGGTTCCATTACTGCTCACTACGCAGTAATTACAGATCTTTCATTACTACGTCTCACTATGCTCTACCTTTCTGTGGAGGGGGTTCATTTCTCGACAGCTCTTTTCATCACACCCTGCACAGACACTCGCACGACAATTTGTGCATGTGGGCTACTGTATCATTTCAATTCTCATCATGGCAGCACTGCTTATTTTCTAAATGTATGCTGTTCACTATGAAGTGGCTGAGGCTGGCTTTCATGTCATGCTACACGGCGCCACAGCTCAACCATTTCTTCATACATGCTCCGAGACGACACCTCACCGTGACGGGAAAGTGTGCGTCAACATGTCAAACAATCATCAGTAGGTAGCTTTATTCCAATGGATACTCTACCTGCAAACACTGTGAGCCACATTCCATTTCACTACAATAACTCACCTCCATCTGATCTTTCACTTACATGTCATTTTGCACCTTCTCATTCTGAATATTACAGTTTGTACTACTTATTTTTGCCCACTTCCTTGCCTATTTTGCACAGATTTTATTAATTTTGTCTAATTTTGTTCATTTTTCACTAATTTTGCTGCTTATTTTTTTGTCTTTACTCATTTTGATACTTACGTAGGTCAATTTTTTTTACTTTTTTAATCAATCTGACATTTTCTCCATGATCCCTCTCTCTTTCTCTCTCTCTCATTATGTGGTGGTTTGGGGGGGGGGCTGTTACGCAGCATGCCTGGAAGCTCTGTTTCCTGACACTGAAGATTCCCAGAAAGGGTCAGGAGAAACGAGGGGAGTAGGTGAAGGAAATGGGAACAGAAAGAGGAGGATAAATCCAGGACGAGGTGGGAAGCAGCTTGTAGCTCGTGGCTCGTTAATCAGGGCGTTAATAGTGATGTAATTATCACAGACTTTATGTGAAAATGACAAACGCCTCTGCAAACAGAAGAGTCTGACAACCAAAAACTAATTAGTTCCTCGTATATATTTTTGATGGTGATGTGAAGACGTGATCCCACCTGTTACCAGAGGCTGGAGTTTAGCTCATTTATTCCATTTTTCAACCCAGATGTTGCATATTTTTACAATCCACATATACAGTACATACATACATGTTATAATCTTGTACATTTATGTTAACTTCCCATGATGCTATTCAATCATGTATGCTAGAATGCGACAGTTTCTGTTACTAGTGTGAGTGTAAAAGCTGCAAATAGATCTATTGGTTTAACTCAAAGACCCAGTGCTACTCCTTGTGGCAGTTCCTTTTTTCTTAAGTGATTTATCACCATTAAATATAACATTAGCCTCTTTATTTTGCATTTTTAAAGTGAAAATCAGGTATTTTCCTATATTTTATTCGCAGATCATGTAGATGTTCATAAAAGCTCAGGTTAAAGTTGAGGGTTATTATATCAAAAACAGAAAAGTGATGAAAAAGTTACTTTTTCAGTAAAAATCATCATTAAGTGAACATAAACCAAGTGTCTCCATCCACTACATGGGTTTATTATTTTTTCTATAATTTCATTCAGTTTTCTCCTTATTTTGTTCTTGCTTATTATTTTTGTTAAGTTTAAATCATTTTGTTCATTTTATTGAGTACTTTGTTATTGTTCATTTTCTTGCTTTATTTTCTCTGTGTTATTTATTAGGGCCCGAGCAGTGGCCATGCAATGGCCGCGAAGGCCCTATTGTAATTGTAATGTTTATTATTATTA
>JAPQRQ010036781.1:0-10691 GCA_037367365.1 Apogon talboti | reverse complement strand
ATTAATGATCAGCTCATCACCAAGCTCAGCAGCAGCCTGATAACGATGTAATGGCGACCAGGTGTGATGGAAGAGGGATATATCTAAAACATGCAGGACAGCGGCTCTCTAGGACCGAACTTGCCTACCCCTGCTCTAGACAATGTGGAACACTATGGAAAGAGTTTTCATGGAAAAGTCAAAAAGTTTCAAGCATAGAAATTAGGCATATGCTGATGTAAACCTCTCCAAAGTATGAATTCTGTTTAAGCATTCACTTTGTTTTTTATTCAGCATCACAAGCCAACAAGCCCTATTGGACAAAATGGGCCACACACATAACTAAATACTGGTCCGGCCCACTTCACATCATACTGGGCTGAATGTGGCCCCTAAACTACAATGACTTTGACAGCCCTGCTCTAACCCTCAACCCTTTATCTTTACAGTAAAGCCAGTCAGTCAGTGCTCTCTGGATTGCGTCTCTGCGGTGCTTTTTAAGCATCTGCCCCACCCTATTCCTGGACCTGTTAGAGACCTACTGAAGGCAGAGATGCAATCGAGCGCATGTCTAGACTCGAACATGCATGTTAATGTACGTGGATACAGCTGTGTTCGCTTGGAGGGTGTGTGTTTGTGTGTGTGGATCATTACTCATCTGCAGGGCAGACTCCCCACAGACCCACAGATACAGGCTTTATCTAGCTCTAAATGACCCCCCAGAGAGAGTGATGAAAGAGTGGAGGAGGGGGGGGGACATGGGGTGATGGGAGGACAGCATTAGAGGTGGATGAGAGTGAACACAATCACACAAACCAGGGGCAGAACTGATGGGGGGGTGAGAAAGATATGACAAAAGACACGACAGCATGGAAGGAGAAAATGAAAGAGGGCGGAGACTGACTGAACGGTCAGAACAGGCCTTGAATTTGTGCTCTTATTCCACATGCAATGCAAGGCACAGGGGACTAGTGTTCGTCATATTTATTATGACCTGCTATTCCCGTGTGCTTGCATGTAACGCAAGGCACAGGGGACCATTGGTCGCATTTATTATGACTTATTGTTATGACTTATTTTTGGATAAAAATGCGCCCCAGAGCGTTGGAACTAGATCCATTCTATTAATGCAAAAATGTGCAGCCTGTTCTCGAAAGATATTGACATTCTGATGCACGGATTTCATTAAAGTTGCGAAAAAACTGCCAAATTTGTCCATCCGACATGACTTGGGACGTTTTGAAGTGGCTTCCGTTCCCACACGACTGATCCTAAAATTATTCCGTCAATACAAAAAATGCGCAGCCCCGCCCGAAGATTATATATATGACATGTCGTAACGATATCATGTACGGTTGTCGCAAAAGAACGCAATACACCAACCTCATTCACATACATGGGGAAGAGAATGCTGACAGCTGATTGGCTGAAATAGTCCCCACTCTAACTTAGAGTGCAGAGGGTTGGGTTTTATGGTAGAAAATCTAGAAACAACTCTTCATAACTCTCACATTTCTGGGATTTCAGCAACAATTTATACATCAAAATGTTGGAAAAACTCTTTCTATGCAGTACTTTACTTATAACCAGTCCTTCATCTTCTTTGGTACTATTTCTTAGTTTTACATCCCACCTAGCCACAAGTCCACAAATCCTGCAAGAAGCAAGCACACAAATTACATTTCCTTCAGGAAATGTGTGCATGTCTAGTTGAGGAAAGCCTTTTGGATCACTTCTTACCGGCACACGCCTTAAGCCAAATCCAAGGGGGGAAGAAGAGTGAGCGTCTGAAACATGAGCAACACAACACTCCCTTTGGCGAAGCTAAATGACAAGCACTTCGTCTGTTCTTTGTTTTAGCCCAGATGCTCTGTGTGAGGCTGATATAGTATTAAGGAGCGATCAATCGACTGATATCACCCACCGAAAAAACACTGACTGAGTGATGACCACACTGTGATTTAGCATCTGTCAAAAATCATCATCGGTCATCTGTGACTTCATAAAAATCTGGAATGAACATCTAAATTAATGTCATCAATAGGTAAATAAATTATTGACCAGTGGTTTGGAGTAGGAAAAGGGCAAGAGCGGACTAATTGGCTGAAATCAACCAATCAATCAGTCTTTGACTTTCTCAGAAATTGGATTATTGTTGAAGAGAACATGTAAGTCAAAGAAATAAATCCCTAAATAAATATAATATATAAATGAAGCAGAAGAAGAAGAAGAAGAAGAAGAAGAAGAAGAATCTAGGCAGTTCTGGTATTTTCCTTTTTTAAGTTATATCTTTCATAAGTGAGTGAATATTAGCTATTTACTACTTTCAATGTTAACTGATTTTCTAATTGAGCAAACCAACTATTGATCTTTTGTTTTTGGCCAAAAAACAATTGTTCATCAAATAACATTAACCCTAAGTAATTGATCCATCTGGAGCTGAACGTCAAATTAAAGAACAATTATCTCAATGTGATGTGTTTTTAAGTATGAAACTATTATTTTCCCTCAAAGTCAGTGATTAAAATTAATAAACCAGATAAAACAGATACAGTTATGTCGATGGTCCTGATTGGTTGAGTCTAACTCTGCTGTATTCTGTTTAATTCACCCACTGGAATATACAGTGTCGCAGTCAAATGTCCAAAATGAAAACACGTGGCTTCAAAATGGGAGTCCAGAACCAGAGGGGGACATGACAGGGGACATGTCTTCTTCTTTTATTCATTCCAGCGCCACAGCCAAAAAAGACTGACAGTAATAAATCAGTGTCAGCGGTTTAAAACCACACTGACCTCTATTGTTCATTATCTGAATTTAATGTTTTGCTGTAGAAATTATAAAGAGAAAATCCATCCCATATACAAGTTCTTTTATATGGGACGGATTTTCTCTTTATAATTTCTGATGACTGTGATTCAGTCTAACCCAGGACGGTGACTGTGATGTAGGTGTAAATACAGCAGTATTCGTGCTTCACTGTATCACCTTTTCCTCTTTATTCATCTGGATTCATATTCTCCTCAGGGAACTCAATGTGCTTTCGCAACTCAGCTGTTTATTTCCATAAGACCCAGGCATTTACCAAATTAAAACTGATGTTCTGAAGCACTAAAGCAGGGGTGTCAAACATGCGGCCCACGGGCTAAAACCGGCCGGCCTAAGGTTCCAACCTGGTCTACAGGCTGGATTAGCAAAGAGCAAAAACTACACTGAAGATATCAAGTCAAGGGTGTCCAACTCATTTCAGTTCAGGTTCCACATACAGACCAATGTGATCTCAGGTAAAATAATAGTATAATAACCTATAAATAATGACAACTCCTAATTTTTGTTTGTTTTAATGCAAAAAATATATTAAATTATGAAAATATTTACATTAACAAATTATCCTTTTACAATAAAATGTGAATAACCTGAAATGTCTAAGGAAAATAATAATAATATTGTCAAAATTGCACTTATTTTCTTTTTTGTTTTTCACTGCACTGTATGCTAACAGTCCAGGTTTTGCCAGGTATTAAGTGAGACTACAGTTCATAAAACATTTGCATCAAAGTCAGTTTTATGGTCTTGTTAGTGCAATTTCTTAACCACAGCTACACTAGAGCTGTCTGTTACAACAAAGTGATGTTCTATTCCAAAAACACAGGCACCTGGAGTCTTTGCTTGAAGCCAAGCTGTTCATCAAAGTACTGCTGGCAGACACAGATGGCCTTAGATATAACTTTAAGCCTTAATACAGTTTCCTCTTGTCACACAAACAGGGAAATTTGCTCCAAAGACCAAAACTTTTTTGTAGCAGCCTGTAAACTGGTTTATTTCTCCTACAAAAGCTGAATATTTAATCTGCAGTCTGTGGGGTTGATATTAAACTGTCGGTTTTGGAGTTTCCTTGCTGGCTTCATGTTTCAGACGTGGTTGCTGCCACTTTCACAGTTTCACATCATCCGAGCTAACCAGGTTTTGACATCGTTTGTCTCTGTTCCTACTAGGGGTGTGTATTGGCAACAGTCCAGCAATACAATACAAATGACAATACTAGGATCACGATATGATATATCACTATACTGTATATCACGATACTGTTAACAAGATGATATTTTCTTTTGTTTCTTTAAAAAAAAAAGAATAACACCAGAAATATGCAAATACTAAACAAATTTTTATTTGATCAGAACAGATCGAATGCTGTGTCACAAAACATTCCTATGTAGAAACTAAGAGTATAGGATTTGGATCAAGTTTTAACATCCGGCTTTACCAGTACAAAACACACAAAACGATGTTTTACAGACATTACAGTTTAATATCCTGCTCAAATGATCATATTCTATTAGTTGTAAAAAGAATGCATAGTGGACAGTCCCTGAATCATCCAAAATTATAACATTATTTTTGTTCAATCCCAACAAAGGAACTAACATCTGCCTCTCTCAGACAGTAAAAAGAGCTTCGGGGTGCTTGAAATAACCATTATTTAACAAAACAGTGTTATCAAGTTAAAAAAACTACATGCATGACCTGCAATATCACAATAGTACATTTGTAGTGTACAAACAACAGAGCAAAATACCTATGTGAACATAGAAATAAAAGAGAAAAATACCTATGTGAATATAGAAATAAAAGAGAAAAATACCTATGTGAATATAGAAATAAAAGAGTAAAATACCTATGTGAATATAGAAATAAAAGAGCTTGCAGGAGTCACAAAAAAGAAAACCAAAAAAAGAGAACCTCTGCCTTGTCTGCATTTGAATAAATACCTAAAAATATCAATACAGTACTTTTTAATATCTATATAGTATTGTGAAATTCAATATTGTGATATATTGCAGTGCCGATATTTTCTTACATCCCCAGTTGCTACTGGTACACAGCCACACTTGATAGTTTTTCCCACAAAGCCTTCTGTGCCACTGCTTTGTGCACAAGCTCAGTGCCAATTACTCTGCCGAGCGGAGATCCGACCACTCCAGAACATTTGTTTGGACCACGGACCAGTTTGTTTTCCTGGTCTTATTGGATGAAAGTTCATTCTGTTGGGTTGATTTTTCCTTTTTCTCTGAAGATACAAGAGAAAGGCCCTTTTCATCAGCACAAGGCAGGAGTTCTGCATCTAAACATGCCAGCCTCTCTTTGCGTTATTATATAGGTTCAATAGTAGCCCTTTACCAAACCCGTCCACCCGATCCCACACGCCCCCTCTGGGAGTATCCGAGCACAGGCAGCTTTGATTGTGCCAGCACCAGAGCAGAAAACCAAAGGAGCTGCCTGCACACTGCAATTACGCACAGACGCTGTCTTGATTGTAGACAGAAGGAACATTAAAGGCTCTGCAGCACCACAGCAGAACATGCACTCGGTTGTTTAAAAAGCTTTTTGGCTTTCATCAGCCAGTCAGAAGTGGACGGACCAGCAGAGCGGCCTGTGGTGATCAGTGCACAAAGAAAGAAATGATGGTGGATGCGATCTGTGACCGAGAGAGGAAACAACCAAGTTCAAAAGTTTCCATGTTGGAAAATGTCAGTTGTTTGTGCTAGATGAGAGAGCGGCTGTGAGATACACAATAATACAATCAATAAGTTTGGAAAAATCAATGGTGAATTACACATGGGCAGGGCAGCAGTGCCATGCAACACAAGCCTAATGGGCATGCAGGACTGCTCCAGGAGGTTTTGCACTTTATCTTAATGTGCACAACATAACATTATGGCAGATGCTATTTGCACTTGTGTGTTTTCAGTTAATCATGCTATTTACGTCTTGGTATAAGTATATACAATAGCAGAGTCACTGTATAACTGTGTGTTTATTAGGTGTTGTATGATAATATACCATATTTGTTCCTAAGTACAAACCTTCTGATATAAAGGCCGTCTAACATGCTTTCAAAACCATGATCAGGTCTATATGAGCCCAAACCATGACCCTTTATACACCTAACCAACAGATGGAAGATCTGCATGGATCCATTCACCTACTGCATCTTTATGCTGTTGGAGGCTAATATAATCGTCTGTGTGTGTGATAGTGTAATAGTTGCTGTGTGGCTTTTTACACCTGGGTGAAAATACACACTAGTAATAGTACACAACTTTCATTTTCTTGGTCATGAATGTAAAATCTGGCCTTGAAAGTGGTCTGATTGGATTCACAATGGGGTTTTTTTTCTCTTTGTCAAATTCAATTCCGTCAGGTTGAGCAGCATTTTAGGGAGGGGGTTTTTTTTTGTCTTTTACTGCATGGGGTGACACGCATAAGAGCTTAACCGACAGCATTTTTAAACACTAATATTCCATTGTTAGTTTTTTAATAACAAGGTGAGAGAGGAACGGTATGTCACTTCTATGTCCTGTGCATCTAGTGACTTGACAATAAAAAAATCTTTGAATCTTGAGCTACTACCAGATTACCGGCTTTAGCCATTGGCTCTGTGCATTTCAAAACTGACAATAGTCTACTTCCTCACTTGTGTTTTTCCAGAACAGAACTGCACATATAAGTACTGGTGGGCTTTTGGACACACTCAGCCTGAACATGTAAAATGAGTCGGCAGTCTTTCACCCTGACCCTGGACACAATTGTCCTCATACTAAAATATTGTGGATATTGAGCATCCCAGGCATTAGGGTACTTTATCTGCCAAAGAGCTCACAAAGAATAGCCATAATATTTTTTTTTTTTATCTAGCTGGGAAACAACCTTCCATTAACAAAATTAGATGCCGCAAAGTAGTACCATTAGCCCCGTCACTGACCCCTAACCCTTGCCAGATTTATACCCGCTTTGCTGCATTTAGAAATACAACTTTGTCTAATGAGCTGATAAGATCCTATACAAGCAGCAATAACCAACATCAATACAACCTAGATCAATACAACACTGCTCCAATGGTGAAAATCCGTCTGAGCATTTAGATAGTGCTTGAGAAGGCGCTGTCCTCTTTCATGTCCAATTATGACTGGGTCAGATGGCCTTAATTGGGTGCCTAGTTTGTTGAATATTGCTGAAACAAGAAAATCACCCCGTTTATCATGTTGACAGACGTGAGGTCCTTGGTTAATGCTCCGAGCGCCTGCAGTGATAATTGGGAAATTAAAAAGTAAATAAGCCATAATGTTGTGGTCTGTGTTTCAGGATCACTTGAAGAGTAATTAGCGAGAGAAATAGGCAGAAAAGATGTCCACTTCTGAATAAGCCTAAGCAAATAGAAATGTTTCCTTGACGACTGAGACTGAATATTAATCGAATACAATGAAAACATGTGGAAAACCACTTAAACCTCTACCCTCTTCATGGAAGAAGTGTGAGGCCAACAAACATGTGTTAGACTTCATTGGAAACAGTGCATCTTCTAAAAAAAAAAAAAAAAACTAATTCAGCCATAATTCTAAAATTTTACAATGGACTTTTCAGGGACAAATATTATAATTTCCATGACCATTCACAACCCTTAAGTACTTTATAAGAAGCTGAAAAATTAATTATTGAATGAAATTTAAATAGCATTTCATTCTTAACGACTCAGTGTAAAATATTTTCATATTCGCTTCAAATACTAATATTACTATAATAATATAGCTCCAAAATTATGCTTTTCTTTTGTTAATATTGGCAACCAAAAGGTATTGCAGCTCATACCTTTGACAGGCTTCATTAGGCTGCTTGGGAAATTACATTTTCCTGTTTTTTTGTGTGAACTCTGTCTCGTTCATGTCGAATTCTGAAAAACATTGACAAATCCTATTGGTGCCTTAAATTCAGCCTTTACATTCACCTATCAGCTGCAGGTGGGATCAGGAGTGCTGGTTTAGTATGGGTTGAACCACACTCATTAGGAAACGAAACATAAAATAATGATTCAGAACAGTTTTTTTCTGTTAATTTCAGTATGTTCATATGTAATTATCATTATTAATATGGAATATTGTTATGGCTGTGCTGAATTCTCATTAATTTCAACTCTTTCTACTTATTTTGGGTTTACTTTAGTGGAATTACTGCCACATATTTTGGGTTACATTGCTCGTGCTCTGTTTGACCTTCTTTGGAAATGCTGATTGAACTGTGTGTATTCACTGAACGTATTGCTCACACCAGTGAACCTGTTAATTACACCTCCAAGGTCCAATACCTGCAGGACCCGTGGAGACTCCCTCGGGGCCTTGCTGATCGTTACGGACTTGTGAGTAGAGCATGTAATACTCCTTATTCAACCTTTGAACATTCACCTTTTTGAAAGGGTTATCACAGTAGAACAAGTACAAAACAACTAAGAACCAACATCAGTTCAGTCGACACAAGCCTACCCTAAGCTAAGGTCAGACCAGAAGAAACATATGGACAAAGTTAAGGGATTAGACCTCATTTGAAAGGAAACAGTAACTCTAAGCTAACATTGGGGCTATGGCTCCATGGAAATGAACAGACGTTCAGGTTCAAGTGGAACGTTTTCTTACCTTTTCTTAACAACAAATATGACCATCATTTCAATTTGGTTTAATTGGATCTGTGACAGGACATAAACTTGTGTGATACTGGATCTTCAACCACTTCTCACATGAACCAGACATATTCTTACTTGGCATTTTTAAAAAAATGTTGCTCTAGGTCACTTTTGCAGCACTACATCTATGCTGAATTTATAGGATATAATAGACCCTCATCTGTGGTTTAGGTCAGTGCAGTGTTGGTCTTATGTTTAGTGCTTTTTAGGTCTTGGTATCTTGAGTATAGAGTGCTGCTCTCCCTACATTTTTGGTTTCTTAGATCATTTCAATCCATTTTCAATTTTTTTTCCACTTGACATTACTGCTCTCTTGAGCGTTTTCTAGTTATTAATTCATCTTTTATTATGCATTATTTCCTGTTCCATGTGGGCATCAGACATCAGCATAGCAGGAAGGTCAGAGGATAACTGCTTCTCTGACAATAGAGGTCTCTGTAATTCTGCTGCCAGCTCCGGCTTCCGTGACCAAGCAGAATGGAATCAGATCTTTCGGGCTCCAGATTCCGGGCTGTTCACAGTGTCAGTCGCGCTATGTGTGAGGCAGCCAAACAATGATGGATTGGATTTACTGTATATAGTGCTTATAGTCAGGGTCCATACACATTTTTCAAAGTCAAATTCAAGCACTTTTCAAGAACTTTTAAGGGTCATTTTCACATTTTTCCAGGACAGCAGCTTATGGCTGGGGTCAAATACATATCTACAGGAATACATATACTCATGATTATTTTTATCACAATGATGTACACTGTATTATGCTATAAACATATAAAATCATGTTCCATAATAGCAAAACGTTTAGAAATTAAAGCAAAACACAAAGTTTAATCCAAAAACAGGGAAGTCACTCAGCGTTCTTCAGGCACACTCACACCAAGACAAAGACTAAGATAAAATGTACCTGGAGTCGACCTGAGAGCAGCTGCTAATTTTATTTTAATTAATTTATTTTATCTTATTTTAATCTTATTTTATTATTTCCAAATGTATCACCTCTCTGTAAGTAGCTTTTTGCTTGGCGTCTAACCTGGCAGAGATAATATTGAAAATAAATAAATAAATCACATCACAGAGTTAGAATTGCAAGCGCTTAAACTAAAATTCAACCACTTTTCAGACCTTGAAAACTCAGCATTGAAATTCAAGCATTTTCAAGGTTTTCAAGCACCCGTACAAACCCTGTATAATACTCCACAGTCACACACTGGTATGCATTTGTAGCCACAGCTGCCCTGGGGCAGACTGGAAATGTGGCTGCCAATCCACACAAACAGCCTCTCCGACCACCACTGAACATTCATTCACAGTCATACATATTCATAGTGACACTGGGTGAAGACTCCTGCCCAAGGTCACGACAGCACATGACTGAGATGGAGCAGGATTCGAACTGCCAACCCTCCAGTTACTGGACAACCTGCTCTACATCCTGAGCCACTGTCGCCCTATAAAACAGAGTGCCAGGCTCTGAATAATTAACCACAATGGAACAATAAACACAAGATCTCACAAGATTTTCCTCAATCTAAAAATGTCAAAAGCAGATGGCTGTCTGCCTGCAGCCATACTTTGGTGTCGATCAAAGAGGCAACCAGGGATGGAGAGAGACAGAAAATAAGGCAAGGATTTTATGGCAAAAGAGGGAACGAAATGCAGTGGATGGTTGACTCACTTTTCATTAGTGACTAATATGAGTTATTTAAAAGGTCTCTGTATGTCTACATCGAACTCCTTGAGGCCAAAACTAAAGCTTATGGATATACTTCATCAATACCTAATGTGAATCTGTCGTATGAACATGTCAGTCGTAACATCAATACAGATAACAGCAGACAAGTTGAAATCCAAATGTATCACACATTTAGACTAAAAAGGCAAAAGAAAAACACAATTTATGTACTGTATTTTCCGGACTATAAGTCGCACTTTTTTTCATAGTTTGGTTGGTCCTGCGACTTATACTCAGGTGCGACTTATACATTAAAATATATCATTTCGATAGCGATCGGGGGCTGTTATGTTTAAAATGGACTGTTTCCCTTTAAGAGTTTTTACCCAGAATGCATTGTGTTCAAGGAAGTGAATGAAAATGAGGAAGTGCCGGTTGTTGTTGTTAGCGTGATGCAGCCGACCTATTGCTAAGTGTTAGCACCGGCGCTCCATTCTTCAGTTAAAGTGTATTCAGCCGTTGTGTCAA
>JAPQRQ010036780.1:0-10693 GCA_037367365.1 Apogon talboti | reverse complement strand
AATATAAAACTATATTATGACATTAGTCATTATTGTTTTGTATCCCAGACCCCTGTTAGAAAAGAAACACCTGAATTAAACATGTCCACATACTTTTGTCCATTTGTGTATGAGTAAGGTAATTATACCTTTGAGGATAACGAAATGCATATTTCAAATAATTTTAAGTTTTCTAAGTCTGAGGCATACTGGTGGGAGGTTAAAGGGTCCTCAGTCCAAAAACTGTGACATTGTTCCATAAGGTCACATGACTTCAGACCAGTGGGTCGCAAACTTCTGCAGTTCAACACCTGAAAGGGTTAAATATGCTACGCCTTCAGGACCGAAACCTACAAAAGCACATCATGAATTGCCAGAGATCTACACTTTTACTTTTCCACTTTAACTTTTCCCCTATCAAAACGCTGATTTATAGCTTTTATACATTTATTTATTTGCTGTATTATTTACTCATTCTGGGGTAGATGTATGATTGAATATGTAGAGACTCCATTGTGGGTTTTTTTGTGTTAATTATAAAGTGACAATAGAGGCATGCTAGTCCAGTGCAGTTAGTAATTTACCTCATTTTAATCTTGTTGTATTTTTAATGTCTTTTTTGTCCTGTTACATCTTTTACATCCCTAATCTGTTTAGTTTTTTCATCATTTTATCTTGTTTTGTCTTCTACAACTGACCTCTGTGCATTTCATGTGGTGCTCTTGAGGTCAACATTCATAAACTCCTTTGTTTTATTTAGGAAAATGAATTCACTCATCATAATTCTCCTGTAAACTGACCTCTGCTTGTTTGCAAACAAACATCGCGCTGTGATTATTTTGGGTCCCGACCCCAAGTTTGGTTAGTTTAATGTTCTTATTATGACTATATTCATGTACAAAAATTATCAGAAAGGCAGAAAATAAACAAAACCCAACACCCAGAAACCTTAAAGTCTAATTATTGACCAAGAACAACCATTAGATCTGGTGTAAATCATTTATTTTTGATGCTCTTCACACTTATTTTACATTGATTTGATTCAGAAGCTGTACCAAGACTTTATAATGTAAGAGTAAACCCTGGAGGCCGGAGAATTAGTTCACCACTGATAAAAACATGAATGTAAATAAAGAAAATACTGAGTCTAATATAAAACAAATGAAATGATCCCAACATGACTTCCAGTTTTACATTATGCAGCTAATGAGCCCATGGCAGAATATTAACACAGACATGGAATAAAGATGTGCTCTTTGAATATGTTTCTAATCTAATAGGAGCTTCTAATTGTTTCCACCTGTTTAATCCTTCATCTTTCTACCTGTGCAGCTGTGTCTTAAACCTTCACAAAGCCACAACGTGACGGCCACATTAGAAATGACACCTTCTTAAAATGAAATGGTATTTTCATAAGCTGAAGAAATACCCAAGTGCTCCATACATGACAGCGAACAGAATTGGTCTTTAATTGATGTGAGAGTTATCCCATAAACCTGGTAGAGACAATGAAGGAGGCCAACGAGGGTTGAGAGGGAATTAATTTGTGGAGCTGATGTTATTTACTGCCACTGTACGTCGAGGAGGAGGACCGGAGGGATGGGGAGGGGAGGGGGAGGGGATGAGAACAAAAGGAGACGGAGACAGGGAGAGATTTCATTAAAACTTTGATTTCTCTGAAGAGCTGTTTAGGAAGCATAAATAATCTGATTTAGATAAACCTCAGTGGGCAGAGCTCAAAAATCTGCTGGTGATCTTGGCCAAGAGTGTGTTTGACTTGCACCTGCTTGGTGTTATGTAAAAGGGGTTCTATGTAGTATTAATATTCCAAACTCTCACCAGCAGGGGGATGTCGTGTGCTAAAACACAGCTAGTTCGACCAAAACCACCAACGAATCAACCCTATGTATCCACAGATACATCACTGAATAAAGTACTGTATAAAGACCATTGTTTACACATATCTATATTATGATTTCAGCAAGTTTTCTTCCTCAAACTAAAACTCGGTGTCTTATAATCATCACGTCTTGTGTCAGCTGATAGTTTACATCATAGCTCTGTTAGCTTAGCTCTGATTTGAGACTGAAAACAGCCACAGTAAAACCACTAATCACGTCTGTTTTTTGTTCAGTTTGTGTTGTCAATAGCTGAACTAAATTTACTTTCCTTTTATTTTTTTGCTTCTTTGCTAGTCTTTTTTCAAGAGTGTTTTTGTATGCGACTGAGCTATTGCGACAAGTAAATTCTCTTGTGGATGAATAAAGTTTGTCTAAGTCTAAAGATCTGTTTGAATTCAACAAACAAGATCAGAACTGTCACAGTTTAGTCCGAACCGTGGATCAACAAAAGACAACTTAGCAAAGATAATAACATCCCATAATAACTTTATACCTTCATAAGCCTCATAATCAAACTTTTCCCATGTAGGTGAAACACTGACTTTTCACCATCAAACTCCATCCTTTTCATTTACAGCTGAGTCCAGTGGAGAAAACAACAACAGTGATTCCAGCTTTTATCACTTTGTCTTTAAAAGTTGTTTCTTAATGGTTCTCATCCCATCTGGTCCCTTTCTGGTGCCTTCCTCACTATGTTAGACTGATAGATTGACTCACTACTCCCTCTAGTGGTCCGAAAAGCCCGTTGGCGTAAATGCATTCGGTTCATATCTGTACAATCTAATACATTGGCATCTTTGGCAGAACTTCACAACTCTTTATTCTAAACATTCTGATGAACAGATATGTGAAAGTAGAAATACTACATACAGTATATGTAGCTCCTTTCATACAGTCAACTCTGTAAAAAATGAGAAGACCATAAATTTCCAAATCTCTAGAATGCGATAAAGAGGACGACAGATGGTCACAAACCATTTAACAGACCCAAAGTTCTTCATCTTTGCTTCAGGAGAAACAGAAAAGACCCTGAGTCCATGTGTGACTGATGGACAGCACGCCACGATGCTGTGGTTGAAAATCAGGGTGATTCTGCCCAATAAGGATTTCTGAACTCGTCCTAAGTTAAAACAGGATCGCGTTGTTTAAAAATCAATATGTACTCGTTTTCTTCTATTCAAGGTCTGTCAACAAACACTGTGGGTTTTTTTGTTATTATTAAATGGTCATTTTCTGCAAATAAATGCTCTAAATGGAAATATATTCATCTGGAATTTGGGAAAAGAGTTTCTAGAATAAAGGAAAGAGTAAAACAGTTGTCTCTTACTTTTAAAAACTGACAACACTAAGGCGTCCAGATCACAGGATGGAACAGAAAGGTTGTATTTGAAGAAAACTGCCTATTATCCAGGGATTTCATGCTTACAAGTTGCATTCACCATAAATTTGCATTGCATTTGTGGGACAGATAACAAGACAAATGCTTGTATTTCACACATCTGCAAAGCATTTATTGTCAGTACATTTCTTTTTATTCCTTACAAACAGGCACGGAGAAGCCAAAGCCAGATTTACACTGAGGACATTTTAACTCAGGCGAGGATTTGCTTTATGCTTCGACGTTAATTATAACGATGGATAACCTGGAAAACACATCAGACACCAGACAGGAAAGGCTGCAAATTCAGCAAACTGTGTTTCATATATGAAACTCTGATCGGAAAAAGTTGCGTTAACTAGGGATGTAAGAAAATACCGGTTCTGGGACATATCACTTTATTTCATTTCATGATACTGTATCGATATTAAAAATTACTGTATGGATATTTTTAGGTATTTATTCAAATCCAGACATGGCGAATTATTTTATTTATATATTTACATGGGTGTTTTACTATGTTGTTTTTGTATTATAAAAGTAGTATTCTAATACTGGAGCTCATACATGTAGTTTTTTGAAAATGATAACACTGTTTCGCTAAATAATAGTTATTTCAAGCATCCAAAAAGCACTTATGACTGCCTGAATAAGGCAGATGTTAGTTCCTTTGTTGGGATTGAACAAAAATAATGTTCTGATGTTGGATGATTCAGGGACTGGACACGATGCATTGTATTCACAGCTAATAGAACATGACTCAATGCTCCTTTCACTCTTGTGTGCTATGTTTACTTCACTCTTGCTGCTGTAAATTTGGAATTTCCCCCTGTGGGACTAATAAAGAAATATCTTATCTTATCTTATGAAGATTTGAGCACAATCTTAAACTGTAATGTCTGTAAAACATAATTGTATTTATTTGTTTATTTGTTGTGTGTGTTTTTTGGACTGGTAAGGCCAGATGTTAAAAACTCCTGCACTTTAAGTTCTTACAGAGGAAAGTTCTGTGGTACAGCATTAGATCCTCTTCTGATCAAATAAAAATGTGTTTAGTATTTGTGCATATTTCTGGTGTAATTACATTTTTCCAGGAAATTATATTTATGAAAAAAAAACCAAAACAAACAAAAAATATATTGCCTTGTTAACAGTATGGTGATATATCTTTGTACTGTGATTTGTATCGGATCACCAGATTCTTGCCAATGCACAAGAATCATGATATATCGTGATATATAATATCAAGATCCTAGTATTGTGATTTGTATCATATCACCAGATTCTTTCCGATACACACCCCTAGTGTTAAATGATAGAATTCAGACAGTAACGTGTGTCCTAGTGTGTATTTGGCTAAAAAAAAGAAACGATGAATGTGTCAACACATTTAGGAAAGAACAGGGTTAAAACCTGCAGGTCTGTTTATTCAGCTGTTGTATGTGAGTGCTTTGTGGGTTACTACAAGGACCTCTATCATCCATCGTACTCTCACTATGGATTGGTTTTGGCGAGTCTTCTTCTGTTAAAAGTCGACAGAAACCAGATCAAAAACCCTTTGCTCCGTCTTCTTACTCCTCATGCGTCAGATAAACTCGCCGCCTTCTCTTCACACTGAAGCTTTTCTTTGCACATTCTTTTTTTCTGTAAATCTGCCCATTTATTTATTTTTTTTGTCTCTCACGCACACTCCCATTCTCGTTTCAGAAGATTTACACCTCAACAATTGGCTTGTAGGGAACACACACACAGACATACAAACACACAGCAAATCCAATTGGACACGCAGCTCTGCACAGCAAACACATACTGTCTCAGTGTAATTCTCCTTATCGCCCTTTACCCTCTGTCTCCTATATACTGGGCAAACTCAAGTCTGCACATACGCCTCCCTTCATGAGTAAAAACTTACTGTATAGTTAGTTTTCTTCTATCACACATGTGAAGTGTTTAAGATATAGACTGTATTCCTTAAATTCTGGGTCGGACGGCTCAAACACCCAAATACTCTGAAAAAACATATACTTTAATAAATGACTCTAATGTATTATACCTTAAGTTATTAGTTTTCTCAAATTATATTCATGCTTTGTTTCAAACCATAACTTTAATTTAAGATTTTCAAAATATTTATTTACCCCAATGCAATAAGTTACATTCAAACATAGTAAAATCTCTCTTTGATTTTTTTTGATTTTTTTTAAACCTTTGGATAAACTTAGAATTAATCCTTATATCCACGTGAAATTTTAACCTCAGAGTAAAGTCATTAAGTTACTTTAGTTTTGTTACAAGTAATTTATTAAGTATTCCCAGTTATATTTCTGATTCAGTACAAAATATACTTTTTTTAACTACACCTGTTTTTCCCTGTAGTCATAAGCCTATTACAAACTATTACTATTACTTAAACCAGGTGAAAATACCTATTTATTTTGGGTTTTTTTTACAACTTAGATTCTGACAATACCAAAAGTTAAGTTTAAAAGTAAAGCGGTAGGAAACAACATTATGTTTATTATGATAAAAAGTCAACAATCAGCCTCTGACGTCAATCAAAAATAAAACATCATGAAATAATTATAATTAAGAGTAGACCAATGACATACAAAAGAGTTAAAACTAACAAAATTAAATAAAATAGTAATTATGGATAATAGACTGTCTAAAATATAAAAAATAAACTGTTTAAAAACAAATAAATACGATATAAGAACAATGAAAGATTATACCACACATAAAAAAATACCAATAAAAATCAACCAATGAAAAATAATAATGCATCTGTGTTAAAGGTATTAAAGTAAAATGAAACCCATATTTACAAAGAATAAACCATGTCCTCTCATTTAATGATCAGCTAAAACTACAGGACTTCAGAGAGAAAGGTGGCATTTGGATAAATCTGCCTATTATCCATGTTTTTCACACTTGTCAGTTATCAAACTCTTTTATTCACAACACATTTGCATCATATGTTTTCTAGGGGAGAGAACAAGGCAGTGTTTGGAATTCATGAATCTGCAAATAAACATTTGCTGCCAGTAAACTTCTTTGTGAAACTACAAAAGAGTGAGAAACAGCATTAAAATATTGTTCAGTTTATTAAAGTCGTACAAATGTTGTTCAACTACATGTATCAGTATTTGTTAACCAGTCTTTATCTTTAAATGGACAACCAGTGTTTATTCAGGAAACAATGATGATAATGACCGAACCAGGATTATATTAACTCTTTAAAACCATTTGTATCATATGTGCTACGCCAGGTTCTGAGATCTCTAATCATCAAGATCAATACATTCCTTAGAAACTTGTTGTATATGACCCTGCCCCTGGTGGATTATCATCCCACTACAGCCAGTGGAAGGGTTATTTTTTTGTTCTTTTCAATATGGCCGCTAACGTTAAATCATCCAACACATTTTGTAGGAAAGTCTATAGTAAATTTCAAAAAGTTCCATTAAGAAGAACATCTATGTTGTTATTCAGTTGAAAATTTAAAAATATTGGAAAATATTGAAATAATGGTGCCACTCAAGGGAAACAAAATGGCTGTAATAAAATTTTTATGTTAAAAAAACAAAAACAAAAATATCTGAAATGTATATTTTCAAAATGTTAGTTTTGTTTTATTACTGGTTATTAATTTCTTTTTGTATCTAAAGTTAACATTGTTGTGAACAAAAAGTTGGCAAAAACGCCCAATGTATCGAATGTGATACAAAAAAAAAAAACATAAAGAAAATGAAACGGAAAAGTTTTTTGTTTGGATTATGTTAAAAGGGCTAATAAACATTTCAATTAAAAATTAGAATTTTGTAGCCAGTTTGTAATGGGTCAGGTTTTACAGGGTTAAGTTTCCATTAAGGTTTAATTTTATTGAAAAAATTTAATGGAATCTAAATGGATGTGAGTCAGTGTAGAGTATGTAGAACTTGAAATCATGATTCACAATCTGAACCACAATTTCCTTATAAAATGTGTTACAACCAAAGTAAAACAAGTTTTCTCTGGTTTTCTCTGGTTCAGAATGTGGACTGTGTGATGACTGTGTTTTTATCTGACGAGAAATACTTTTTGCATCACACTGGACCAACGTTGCAATATACTGTATCTGATAAACTATAGCTGATGAAATAAAAACTGGTCCATATTTTCCTGTACATAGAGCTGCACTGGTTCCACTAATTACCTATACTGTGGCTTAATCCATTGGATGTAAGATGTAAGGGTGTGTATTGGCAAGAATCTGACATCACAATACTAGGATCACAATACGATATATTGCCATATATCATGATACTATTATCAAGACGATATATTTTTGTTTGTTTTGTTTCTTTTTTAAAAGAGTATTTCTTCGAAATTCTTGGGAATTACACCAGAAATATGCAAACACTAAACACATATTTATTGGATGAGAACAGGATCTAATGCTATGTCACAAAACTTTCCTCTGAAAGAGCTTAAAGTGCAGAATTTGGATAAATAAAGTTATAACGTCCGGCTTTACCGGTACAAAACACACACATTCACACACACACACACACACACACACACACACACACACACACAAACAATCTTTATCTTTATCTCCTGTCGTACTTCTCTCCCTTATTACTATTCATAACCTTACACATGCACATGAACACAGAAACCACAGAAATGATGGCACCCTCACCATGAATGAAAGTGTCAGCTACAGTAACTGCACTCAAGGGCAAAATAAAAGAATCACTAACAGCTGCAGAGCTAAAATCACACCCTAGATCCATCTTTAATTGGCACCTGCACACATGCCTGGATAGGAGCACCACTTCATGTGAAAAGTCAACATTGGTACCGAGAAACTACATTTAGCTTAGCATCAGCCATCTGACGTTAGCTTGGTTTTACCTTTGTAGTATTGGGGCCAAAATTAGGACCAAAATTGGGACAGGAAAAGCTACCTACGTGTTAGTGCATTTGATCTTGAAAACATGGCTTGAAATGGGCTTATATACGCTTTATATAAAGACACTGTGTTAAATGTGACGATCCTAGTGGTTTTTCTAATCCAGACATGTGGGTTTGTCATGAATCTCCAGTCTCATTCCAGTCCTAGTCCTAATTTCAGGGGAAAAGTCCGATATGACTGAGTTGTCTGTGGATTTGTCTTGTGTAACAGTGTGGGTATTGGGGAAAAAACCTGAAAGAAAAAGACGGGGGAGTTCATTATAGTAAACAGGTGTCCGTGTTACATGTGGATTTGTGTATGGGCATGACAAATAAAAATGTGTTCAATCTAAAAAAGAGTTTCTCTTTTATCTCAGTGAATATTTATTTTTAAAATAGACCCAAAGTGTTTCCAAACTGGCTTCATAACATTAGTTTACATTATGTTTCAATTTTTAGCCCCTCTGTCCTGCTTTTAGGGACCAGTTTCACAGAAGCACCCAAATACATATTACATTATAATAATTGTAGTTATTATACATGGTAATGCAATACCTCTACTGTTGTTTCTATCACTGGCTGATATGAATCTAAATGTTTCAAGGCTCCATTATCTAAAAGGAGCTGTGTTATTTCTTCATTGAGTGAGTGCTTTGATATGAACAGAATTCTTTCCAGAGCCCAAGGCCTGTTTTATAATACCTGAAAACCTGCGACTGCTATTCTATTCATGTTAAACATTATTGTTCGTGTTAAAGCAGCTTTTACATTCATAAGAAAAAGCTTTTACTGTGTTATTTTTTTTCATATTCCACTGCAGGAGCTTATTTAAAATGATCACCTACCAAATAAGTTGTCAGTGCTACTACTTAGATAAAGAATTGATGCTGATACAGTCTGTGTTTTGTATTCTTTAGATATAGCAATGCAATTTTCTAAACAGATCATATAATTACCATAGTAACTATGAGAGTTGAGTTTTGACTTAATCTATCAAAAAACAACTTGTGAACAACTTTGCTATATGCTAACTTTAACAAACATATTAGCATCATGATGCTAATTGCCTGCGTGTAGCACTCTATGTTTACATGAAAACTGATATTACATTGTTTTATCCCCTAATAACCTGTATACAAGGCCAGTGATGATGAATATTCCTCTAATATTCTTGTTTACATGCAGCCGTGCAGACCCCATTACAAAGTTCTTGTTTTTTCCAAGTTTTCAATTAGTGGCAGATGCTCCGCTGTGTGAACTCAGTCTCCTTTTGTTCTTTAAAACACCCTCTTAAAAAAGGTCAGCGTTTTAATTGTTGCTCATATCCATAAACATGTTGATGTCCTCTGTCATGTTTTACAGTTGATGTGTGTTTCTCAGCTCAAACAGAAATGTGGACTTTTCTGTAGAGTCATCCATCTCTACCAGAGAGGATCTTTGTCTTTACAGTAAGTGATCATTAACAGAGGTCATGTGTCACAACCTGGAGTAAAACCAACAAATGACATTCATTTTCTGGGTGCACTGTATACAAGTCCAAAGAATTAGTTTAACCTCAGCCTGTGTAAAGGTTATCTTCATCCCTGGTTAATCATGGTCAATCAAATGTTCCAATCCTGATGCCATGATGGAGAGAAATGTTTTTTAACTCATACTGTTAGATCCGAATCATTCTGAATTAGTCAAATTATCTCCTTTTCAGAGTTACACATATCATGTATTAGTAACAGACTTTCACACTTAAACTCACTTGTTTATCAGTCAATACATGCACACTAATATTCCACTATTCTGAATGTGACAGGTGTCATATTCCACTTGGATATTCTGAATTAGGCCTTATGGCCGAATGGAGCATCTTCCGATTCAGACACGTGGGATGTTATGATATTATTCTGGTTTTAAAGACTCTCTTTTTGAGTTATGACTGAGTAGAATAAACAGGTTTATTGTACTTTATAAATCTGTATAAAATGAGACTATTCCAGCAGTAATATTTGGCTGACGAACCCTATTACAAATCTCACCAGGGATGCTTTAATAAAATGAAATCACCCTCAAAGACAACTAAATAAATTACAAATAAAGCAGACTTTTTTGCGCTCTGAAAATAACTTAAACTGACTGTCTAATGACTAGAACTAAAAGGGATTTTCCAATACTCTGACCTACAGTGTGCTACATTAAAATTATCTCTATTATCCACAAACCAGCGGCCGGTCTCACTCTACCGTCTAATATTCACAACAGTTGTCACCACCCACCCATTCTGTGTTATTAACCTCCTCTGCTTCCTGTGTGTGTCCTAACCTTTACCAACAGGAATCCGGCTGAGCTGAGTGCATCCGTGTGTCACTGGACCTTCATGGCGCTGCCAGTCAACACTGCATTGCACTCACTGGGTAATTGGGTGGTGCACACACACACACACACACACACACACACACACACACACACACACACTCTTTCAGCTTTCACCTCAGGTTGCAGCTCAGAT
>JAPQRQ010036779.1:0-10694 GCA_037367365.1 Apogon talboti | reverse complement strand
CTTCTGCTCCATGCCAAGATGCATCTACAGTATAAATTTGGTGCAGATATGTCAATGCATTCTTCAGATAATGTCGTTATGTAATTGAATAGACAGACAGACAGACAGACAGATGACTAAACGATTACAATACCCCTCGGCTGAGGGGTAATAAAAACTATAAAAAGTATTAAAATGTATAAATACTACTAAAATATAAAAACATTTAAGTCTGTACTACAAATGAAAAATATTAAGATAAAATGAAATTAAATTAAATGTAGAAATATATAAACAATGACAATAAAGTGCAAATAAAATGTGTGTGTGTGTGTGTGTGTGTGTGTGTGTGTGCCTGGGTTGTAAACATACTGTGTTAGACTATTCTCAGAATATGCTGTGTGTTTGAAGGTTATCATCTTTCAGGTTGGTTAACCCCCACAGCGTCTCATCTTCAGTGCTTTATCTGTGATTCCTTCTCGCTTGGAGGTACCAATGTTTCCTCCTGACCTTGAAAGTGTCTGTAAATGCTCCCTTAATGTGTCAATATTTTGTCTCACTATGGTGGCATGATCTGAGACAACTGGACAAATTGTACATCAACAAGATGCCCCCATGCCACCTGGAGATGGCCCCCGTCCAAGGAGGAGGGCACCAACTTTGTCACCAGACACATACTGTACACTCCACTGTTTCAAAACATGAACCAATGAGTGTAAGATTCTTTATTCCCTATAAGAAATGAAACTTCCTTGTGTTGGTCAGTCAACTGCTCTATGGACTGGACTACATGATGCAAATAAAATCCTTTGATTCCAGAACCCAGTGACTCTGTTTCGTCTCTGAGAATTTCTATCAGCCTGTGACCAGTGTCGGTTGTAAACTCAATATGCATCATAAAAACTAGAACAACAAAAACCAAGGAGAATGGTTTGCAAATCAGGTGGATGTAATAGGATGGGAAGCACTGTCATGGAATTCTCTATGTTAGAGAAGAATAAACAGTACTCAAATACGACAACTATTGGACCAAAATAACCACCAGGCTCAACAACTAGTTACAGCGTGTACTGGTTGAACTTTAGATATTAGTTCAGGAATAAAAAAATGAGAATAAAATCTCAAAGCCAAATCAGAATCAACTAATTACAATCAGTATAGTATTTTTTGCATGGGTGTGAGAAAGGTTAGTAATCACAATGCTGTGAGAGATAGAGCGGGGGGGGGGGGGAACTCACACATTGTAAAGTACATGTTTGTTTTATGTCTGTTCAGGTCAATTATTAACCACTATTTAGGCGTGTTTATTTTGAGGAACATGCTTTGATGAGGTCTCTTGAGGTTTGTCATGTTTTGTCCTGGGACCTTGTGCCTGTATTTCTCCCCTTCTTTTAACATGATGCATTCAGTCTTTTTTTCAACCTTGAAAGTAAATGGAAATGTCCTGTCTTCTCTTCCTCCCGCCCAATGCCATTGGCCCCCCTCCTTTTTTGTTTTGGATCAGTTAACTTACAACACAGTTGCATGGGTTGTGTTTCCTCCACAAACATCTTCAACTGTAAGAGTGAGAATTGAGGAAGTGAAGCGTCCTGACGTCGCTTAGATCTGTGCAGATTCTACAAACAGGAATCTGGCACAGCAGAGGAAAGGGAAATGCTGCCAAATACTACCTTAGTAACACAATTTAAAATTATAATGTCAATTTGTCTAGCCTCGTTAATGAAAATGAAGACATTTTATCACAGGTTTTGTTTTGTAAACTACATTTGGTCTGCTTTTTATTAGTCAACAACAGTGCATTATGCATTTAATTTTAGTTATCGTTACATGACCACCATTTTCGTTATGTCTCATCTCATCTTCATCACACGATAAAGATTCGTGGATGAAGATATTTCGTCATAATTTTCATTGATGAAAGCAATACTACACATTGCCCTCCCATGACCTCATGACCTGCCTCCCAGTGAGATAAGGAATCTGACCCTAAAATAATGCTCCTGACCCGTATCTGTAACGAGTGTCCAACAATAACTCAAACATATGTTGTGTTTCACCGTCTGATTCTACTGAACCATCTGGCTTTGTTCCGTTTGCCCACCCTGTTCAGTGGTTTGATGACCTTTGCCCCCCCCAGGAGGGGCCGTCCCACTTCCTGTCACACATCATCTCCAACAGCTGCTTTTTGCTCTGCAACTCTGATTTATGCATCATCTGTCTTTAATGTTTGTTCTCTCACTTTCTCAAGTCCTATCAACCTGCGCTTTCAGTGTGTGCTATGACCGCACTGCACTGCTACAAATTAAGAACTCTATGGAGCAACACAGTGCAAACTGGGTCCACAATGCCTGCCCCCCTCCCTCGCTGGGGGGGATTGCTGTTACCTTCACTAAGGAGGAGACGTGTAACCAGAGCCGGCATTCCGGTTACACTGAGACGGAGCAGGTGGCATCAGCTGGAGTATAGCCGAGAGGGATTCACATGCTGTCTGCGCCCCATCCCCCTACAAACACACAAGGAGGGCGACAACCTACAGCCTCTGCCCTGGTACATCCAGGTTTACCGTGATGTTTGCCTCCGTAATAACTTCGCTCTGCGTGAGCAAGGTTTCACAGCTGTCAGGTCCCAGTCAGCTGATGGCAACGTCGTGGTGTCTTCACAGAACAAGATGGCCTTGTTCAATGCACGCTCCATATTTAACAAATCGTTTGCATTGAATGATTTGTTCACCCATGAAAATCTGGATTTTATGTTCCTCACTGGAACTTGGCACTGGCATGATGAATTTATCCACCTAAAGGAGCTTTGTCCCTCAGACTGTTCGTTTATTGCTACGCATCATCCAAATGGATGTGGGGGTGGCCTTGCCATCATTTTCCACGACAGCTTTAAAATTAGATTAGTGAACTCTGACTGCTTCCCTTCTTTTCAAAAGCTGCAAATGACTAAGATAAATGAACAAAACCCATTTTACTGTGTTTGAATATATTGTCCTCCTGGCCCTCCTGGTGGGTTTTTACCTGACTTCACAGACTTTTTATCTTCTATTATTAAACTGGAGAGGGTCTTAATCATGGGTGACTTTAACATGCACATACATGATGTGTCATCTAATGCAGCTTCAGAGCTTTAACCATTAGTGAGTCTTTTAACTTTGTACAGCACATATGGCCCAACACACATTAAGGGGCACACATTGCACCTTGCCTTCTCATATAGACTGAAAGTGGACAGTCTACATGTGGAAGATATTCTGATCAGTGACCATAGCTGTGTTTTTTTCTACCTAACACATGTTGTGGAGCATCAGCATTGTACAGCTCAGAAAAGAAGACGCAACATAAATCAGCATGTGGTTGAAAGTTTTGTTTCTTTGTTTGATGCTGAGCTTATTCCAAGACAGTGTTGATGTGAACTCCTTGGTACAGTGTTTTAATCAACAGTGCCTGAAAATTCTGGATAAAGTATCCCCGATTAAACCTAGATTCACTTCGTTTAAGCAGCTCTGCCCCTGGATAAATGAAGATATCCAAAATCAAAAGAGAAGCTGTCCTAAAGTAGAGCAGCTGTGGAAGGCCTTGAAGCTCGAGGTGCATAGGCTGCACCTGAAGGATCTGAGAACCGCTTTAAATGATATATTGAAAAAGGCCAGAACCTTCTATTTTGCCCAACTCATATCCTCTATTAAGAGAAACCCTAAGTTCTTATTTGATACCATCAGCAGTATTACCTCTCCTGATGTTTTCTCTACTCCGGTCCACTCTATGTCAGATTGTAATGCTTTTGCAAGTTTTATTGTGGACAAGGTGAATGATATCTGGCCAAGTGTTACAGGTGTCACGATGATGACCGTCAAGCAGATAATGTTTTGTGTTAACACAGGAGAAATTATGAGACAGCGACACTAGCTTGTTCTCAGTTCAGCCTCACTCAGCAGAATCCATTTTTTAACACCTGTTATTTTCTTTGCCTCTCTGTCATTTGTTATCTTTTTGTTCCTTCATGTCGATCAATATGTTATTAAAGTCAGAATAATTTCTTTCACATTCACATTTGTTTTCATCATAAAACAAAAATAATAATAATGTCCCATTCCTAATGAAAGTATCATATAAACTAGCATAATGCTACAATTGACCAGGTCACGTAACAGTGCTTCAGTGGACTTGAATTGACATTTTTAAAAGTACTTGAACCGAGAATGAAATATCGAGTAATAACCTTATCCATTAAATGTGCATAGGGTTTAACACCAAATGAGATGTTCTAGATACAAAATAACATATGAATTCCAAATAAAACTGTTTTTAAATGAAAATTAAATGTACTGGAGCCCAAAATGAATGCCGACTGATTCGCCATCTTAGGGAAAGCACAGACTATTACAAGGGAGCACAATTACATTTTCTTTCTTAGTCACAGAATCACTTTAAACTCTATTATCCATGCTAAAATTGGTCTTAGGGTGACATAACAACATAAACAAAATGTGCATGTACTTTCCATGATGTGTAAGAGTCCACCAACCTGTTAATACAGGAGAAATAATGAGACGGCTAGCTTTTTCTCAGTGCAGCTTCGGAATGAGGAAATCGAGGAAGTCCGCGCAATAACAGGGGTCCTTTGGAGAAGTACATGGTGTCGCTGCCCCCTAGTAACAGGGCTGAGAATAGCACCCAACAACTTAACACTGTTGTTATAGTCCTTGTAACCAACAAGATATATTATTCGACCATTATAATCCATATACAATATTTCTGTTAAAAAAAAATCACAAAAATAAAATAAAACATAAATGTGATCCTACATTTGTGTGTCACAAAAGCATTCCTCCAGTTGTTGAAAACCATAGTAACACTACTCAGCTTCCCCTTTATGGATGGTCCTCTTTTTTTACTGATTTCCCTGTTGGATATAAGTGCGTTCCTAGCCACTATGAAACCATCTTCCAGCCCTCTGGATATCCTTCCAACTTCATTGTTTATTAAAACTTTTGACTCCATTGGGCCTTGAATTGTTGAGATTATAAATCAGCTTCTTTTAACAGTTGTTGTGCCTATTGTCTTTAAACAAGCAGTGGTCAAACCTAAATTAAAGAAACTGAACTTGGACCCTGCTGAAATGAAAAACTACAGGCCAATATCAAAGTTCCCATTTCTATCAAAAACTCTGGAAAAAGCGGTTGCCAAACAGTTAACTTCCTATATTGACATGCACAGAATTTTAGGTACCTTTCAATCAGGGTTTTGCAAGATGCACTCCACAGAGACAGCCTTAATTAAAGTATCCAGTGACAACATGATGGCAGCAGACTCTGGTCAGCACATTGTCTTGGTGTAACTAGACCTCACAGCCGCATTCGATACAGTGGACCACAAAGTCTTAATAAACAGACTTAGAGACTCTTGTGGGATCTCTGGAACAGTTTTACATTGGTTCAAGTCCTATTTGACTGACAGGAGTTTCTCTGTATTTGTGAACCAGATTCTGTCAGATGTGGCAGGGCTTGCATACGGGGTCCTTCAGGGGTCTGTTTTGGGGCCTATTCTCTTTTTGCTTTATATAACCCCTCTTGGAAGGATTATTAATGAGTTCAGTGACATATCTTACCAATTTTATGCAGATGACATTCAGCTTTACAGCTCATTCAAGCAGACTGAGCTCCATAAATTAGATAATTTTACTGCCTTCTTGACTACCATCAAGAAATGGTTAAAATAATATCATTTCCTCCAGCTGAACTGAAACAAGACTTTTTGATTATTAATTATTGCCCCAGACTGCTATTCCTATCATAAAGCAACATTTAGGTCTCTTAGGTCCCTCTGTCCAGTCGAACCTATGCAACCTAGGAGTTTTATTTGATAAAGCTATGTCCTTGGACTGCCACTGTAAGCAGTTAGTGACATTTTTTTTAATCACGTGCTTTGCACATTACAGTTTATTGTTGCTGTTGTGTTCAGGAAACCAGCAGACTACGACTGTGTTTCAACATGAACACTTTATTAATCTTCAGCACATTAGTCCTCATACCTTATCCACATGTTCCTTTACGGCACTCCCTCTCACTTACGGCACACACACACATACAAACATACAGTGCACATGTCACGCTGTTGTGATGATGGGCATGACTTGCTGGCATACGCTACATTCACCCCCACTTCAGGAAATCTGAGCATTTATGTAAAACAGCAACAGCAGAAACACATTGTTTAACCATTTCATGTGAACCATGAACAGTGATCACCCTAACTGGGAAGGCAGGTAAACTGCTAGCCATCCCGCATAACCTTGTGGTTTACTCTACTACATGACAGGCCATGCACTAACTATGTACTGAACTGTGTGTGTGAGTGTGTGTATGTGGTCAAAAGTCAGTAACATAGTCCCCGAGGTATGTTGGCCTCTGGCGGACCTGAGCTGGGTGATGTTCGGGATGTGGTGGCTCTGCGTGCTCTGGCAGGCCAACGTTCGGGTTACCTGGCACTTCAGTGGGGAGGTCCCAGTCCCAGTAGTCCATGCTAACGGCCACTGCTTGGCAGAGTCACCTTTGGCAGAGTCACCTTTCTGAGAGGGCCAGCATGCTAACGTGACCCATCAGCCAGGTGGAAGATGGCTGGTCCTAGGTGAGGAGTGATCTGCATTGGTACTGACCAGTATGAGCGCAGCTTGTGTGAATAACTAGGTTGGCGAATTCAGACCCAGCTTGACACTGTGAGTGAAGGGCGTTATACACAGCGTTTCTTGTCAAACTGCTGCTTCATACGCTGTTGCTGCTCTGCCACCCTGATGCCAGGAGAGGTGTCACCAGATTGCCTCTTGATAGAGGATGTAGCCGTAGCATGAGGGAGGCCGGTAATTTACACTGCGGGCGTTGCCCTGTAGCGTTGCAAGGTGCCCTCCAGTGCAGCAAAGAAGCAAAGACCTTCTGCCAGGTGCGCTCTGAGCCCATTTTTGAGGGCTTGATTGAACCTTTCCACACTGCCATTGGACTGGGTGTAGTACAGGGCCGTTCTTATGTGTTTGATCCCCCTCCCCTCCAAAATGTTGCAAAATCAGTGGAGATGAACTGAGGCCTGTTGTCAGTTGTGATAGTATCCGGGACACATCAGCAGGAAAAGAGGGCAGGCAGTAAGTCAGACAGATCCAGTGGAAAACACCTCAAGCCACTTGGAATGCAGGTCATATGCGACGAGGAAGAAATGCTGGTGGTGGGGAACACCGTGGAGCTCACCATTGATGTCCACCTGGATGTGTGACCATGGAGCAGATGGCCACGGCACAGGCTGTAGCTGTGGAGATGGGGGTGGGTCAGTTTTACCACTAGTGAGATAGGCAACACAACCTCTCACCATTATTTCCACGTCCCTGTTGATGCCTGACCACCAGACCAGGCCTTTACACCACTGTTTCACCCTCACCACCCCCAGGTGACCCTCGTGCATCATAGCCAGCACACGGGCCCTCAAGGCATCGGGAACAACTGTGCAGAGCCCCCTAGCCACACAGACATTGTTTCAGCAGGGGAGGTCGCCCTTGACTCAGGATGGGAATGGAGTTCTCAAAAAGAACCAGTTCCCTGTAGGTCAATTCCTTGGAATTGTTTGGCTGCCTGCTTAACGATTCTGCTTATTGGTTCCGCCTTCGTTGCATATGCGTGATGACATCACATGCATGCTGCATCATTTTGGTGTAGAACGTAGCCAACATGCCATCGAGGCAGTTATGCTCCAAAATATGGCTATATTTCACATATATTTCAAAAGATGACACCAGGGCCACTTGTAACACTTGCAAAGCTTCCATTTCTTCAAAGGGGGGAAATACTTCCAATATGCTAAAACATTTATCCACACAGCATGCAGTTCATTTGCAGTAATGTCATGTGTTTGTGAATCTCGCGGCAGAGCAAACACAAGAGCATCATCCAAGCCCGATTCTAGGGGGAGGTAACAAACCTTTCCGAAAGTAGGGAAAAAGAAAATGAGGTGCACAACAGCAGGAGACATAGAGGAATTAGTAAAGCTCTTAAGTTTCACTTTCACTTTGTACGGTCGTATGGTGTGACCCTCCCCCCATTGCCATTTCCGTTATGTGCCCCCTTAACATTCCTGATTGCCACCTCACATATGACGATCTGGAATCGGGCCCAGCTTCATCTGTTATTATGATTGGTTCATACTGTATATGTTGTATTTTCTGTGCAGAGATGAAAATATAAAAGACAGTTAATGAAAACAAACCTGTTTGTACTCTTTTTATTCCCTCATCCAATGAGAATAGATAAGAGAATCGATAAGGAATCAGATCGATAAGCAAAATCAATAATGGAATCGGAATCATTAAATTCTTATCAAGTCCCATCCCTAACCTTGAAAGGTTGCCAGCTCCTCAGGCACCTTAGCTGGCCAGCCTCCTCTGATAAATGTGTGTGGCGGTGGGCCAGAGTAGGGTCCCACGCAGACTCCTCCCAAAGCTCAGACCCTGTTGTTGCAAGTAGGGCTGTGAGTGCCCGATGATCCGTGCAAAGTGTGAAATGTCGTCCATAAAGGTACATATGCCACCTTTAGCATGCCCCAAACACAGGTCAGCTCTTCCCTTTCCCCCACAGAGTACTTCTGCTCAGCAGGAGTAAGTGACCAAGAAGCAAATGCCAACGGGCGCTCAGTCCCGTAGTGAAGCTGGAACAGTACAGCCCTGAGTGCGGTGTTGGAGGCGTTGCATGTGTTGAACATGGGGCTGTGCAGGTCAAAGTAGGTCAGAACTGGCAGGGAAGTAAGCTGTGTTTTAAGGCGGCTGACAGCAGCAGAGCAGGCCACGACCAGGATGCATCCTGTTGCAGGAGGGAGCGCAGTGGTGTGGTGGTCTCTGAATAATTGGGGAAGAACTGCAGGTAATAGGCTGTCATCCCCAGGAAGGAGGATAGCTGTGCTGGAAAGGAGGGCTCTGGCAGGCGCAGCATGGCCTCAATGTTGGAGTGGAGTGGCCTGAGCCCACTCCTCAATGTTGGAGTGGAGTGGTCTGAGGCCACTCCTCAATGTTGGAGTGGAGTGGTCTGAGGCCACTCCTCAATGTTGGAGTGGAGTGGTCTGAGGCCATCAGCAGTCAGTCAAACTCTTTTAGTTGCTTTTAGGCATTCCATGTTTTCTTTTCTGTCTGTTTTAGTCACATGATACACACATAAGTTAGTAATTGATTAGATAACCATTGTTTTTGTTGACTGCATCCATGCGTCTGGACATGGTCTCTACCACCTTCTGACATTGTTCTGCTGTCACAGCAGCCCATTCCTGTTGTACAAATTCAAACACATTTGCTTTGTTTTTGTTCTTGTGGTTCTCTATTTTGCGTTTGATTTTCCACAGGTTTTCAATTGGATTTAGATCTGGTGATTGAACAGGCCAAGTCATGATTCCAATGTTCTGATTCTCCATCCAGGCTTTAACTGACCATGCCGTGGGCAGGAATGGGCTGGTGTGACAGCAGAACAATGTCAGAAGGTGGTGGAGAGCATGTCCAGATGCATGGCTGCAGTCATCAAAAACAATGGTTATGCAATCAAGTACTAACTCCTGTGTGTATCATGTGACTAAAACAGACAGAAAAGAAAACATGGAATGCCTAAAAGCACTGTTTTTGTCAGTACAATGACATAGATATGGATGTAAGAACTGAAGTGATTTTGGTTATTATCAAGAAAACCATGGAAAATGGACAGATATCAGCTGTTAAATTAAACTCTTATGAGCTATTTTTGTTGTTATCATTATATTTGTTCAAACAAATGTACATTTAGTTGTACTAGGCATTAAAATGAACAAGAAACTGAAGAAAAGAAGGGTGGTCTAATATTTTTTTCCATGACTGTATGTTGTACTGAGTACAATGTTGATCCTTTATTTACTTATTTGCTTACATATCATTAGCCTCATATCATAATTGCTTAAGTTGTATTTTTGGCCAAATTGTGATATCCGCATAACTTTACTCTCCTTACACTCCTGCTTAATTTTATACAGATATCACAATTTGGCCAAAAATATGACTTATGCAATTATACTATGAGTAATGAGTTGAAGTGGTTAATGGGCCAATAAGATAGTGACTTCAGACAGGGATTGTGCTGTAGATTCTGTTGTCATTGTAGAAACTACAGCTTAAAGTTTTCTCTGCTCATCTGATATTTGCACAGTTACCATCGTGACATATTTGTTTTAGTAATAAAACAGTAGATATTCCCTGGACTGTAAAGATGGATGTTGTTATAAGGATTGTTTGTCCTCATTAAACTGGTCTCTGTATTTACCAAATTGTGCACTGTGTCATTGTTTACATAATTATGTGGCCTTAAGTGGGTTATTCTTCATGGATTTTGTAATTGCTAGGACTCAGTCAGGCCCCAGGTTGAAGAGGTGACATGACGCTGAGAGATAGAGGTAGCTCAGGGACCGACAACTACACAATGCATTCACACTTTTAATTGAAGGCTGTTCCACCACTTCAACCAGAGAGATAATTAGAAACACATACAGTATAGTGGATTAAACAATTTAAATATACAGTTTTACAAATATGGTTTGATACGTTTGGTTTGATATGGTTGATTTAAATCAACAATAAAAGAAAAAGTCTGAGATAATAATAATAATAATAATAATAATAATAACACATTTTATTTGTAATGCACATTATAAAAGTCAAAAAGGTCCAAA
>JAPQRQ010036777.1:0-10712 GCA_037367365.1 Apogon talboti | reverse complement strand
TCAATTGCATTGTTTTTTTTCTTGCCTAAAGAGGAATAAAAACACTCATGAAAAAAATCTTGACTAAGGTTCTCATAATTCATTCATGAAAGGGTTAACTCATTAAAAGATAATGTAATGATCAACTGAAATACAAAGACTTTAGAAGCAGCTAATTGTTTCTAATCGGATGACAAAAACAAAATACACAAACAGAAAACAGCATCGACATCAGCGATTGGAAAAAATGCAATTTTAAATTACACTTTTAAAATCACACTTTTGAAATCAAAGTGTAATTTCAAAAGTGTACTTTTAAATATTGATTATATATTTGATTTTAAAAATTGATTGTGTAGTAGGTGAACCTTCCAAACATTTACAGAACATCTGCTAAATAAAATGACTTTACAAGCCCTGACAATAAAAAAAATATGTTTCTCATTACAAAATCTACAGAAAAATTACTCATTGTCCCCTTCAAAGTAATCTCCTCCAGAGATAATGTACTCTGTATTTGCTTCTGCCGCCCATGGAAGAAGAGTCCTCCTTGTTGAGGCCCGTTAGCTCCCTTGTCACTGTGGCCTTGATCTCCTCTCCGGAGGTGAAATGAGTTCTTTTCAGCACAATATTCAGCCTGGTGAGGAGCCAGAAGTCACACAGCACGAGATCTGGGGAATAAATAGGATGGTCAAGCGCTGTGATCTGTTTGTTGGCCAAGTAGTGCGTCACGCTGAGTGCAGTGTACTCGGCCACATTCTCGTGATGACGCAGCTCCTGCTCCACACTGACCCCCTCTTCAGGCTGAGTTTCTCTTCTATCACCGTCAATCCGTGAGAACTCCGTACCACCTGCTGCTTCACACTGTTAATGTTCTCAGCCATCTTTGTTGTGGAAGGCTGTCCTGACTTGGGCTCTACCTCCATGTATCCACTTCCAAAGTGGTTGTCCTACTCAAAGACTAGCAGCAGCGACATTGGATCTTCTCCATAAGCCATAAGTCACACCTCGAGTGTGTGGCCATCTTTTACCATTATGAATATGTAGTTCTATCAACATCATGGTCGTTATAGCTTCAAATCTGTGAGTAGTTGTAGTATTTCACACAGTAACATACTACTGAACTTTAACTTGAGCTACTGATACATGTAGGAGGTCTTTTAGAGAATAAAATCAGGGAACAACCATTTCAAACTCTTGATTTCCAGTGATTTTGTTTTTCTTGTATTAAATGTTCTCCTGGTTTGGTGTAAGGTTTTGTGTAGAGTTTTACCAAATAATAGCCAATAGTTTCAAATATTGTGCATCAGCAATCAGAAAAATAGGAATAGATTTTGCTCTAGTTGCAATGGGAGAAATGAAAGTATTGTATTGGTGCAATGTGCAATAATTTTGAAATACTGGTAATTTATCTTTTATTTAAAGTTAAGGATTCATTATATGCATGAGAATATGTTTTGGGGTTTTTTTTTGCCTCTGTGCTTAAAAAAAAAACCCCTTGTCCTGTTTTCATGCAGCAGCAGCACACTGTGCACCTGAACAACATAGTAAAACCATGCATCGCATCTGCTGATAGATCATCTGCTGGAAAAGTTGCCTGTGCAGCACAAATTTACAATACTCTGCTCTTACACTCTTTCATGTTTGGCCTGTAGTGAGGACGGGTTTGTCATCCTGGGGTACAAAAGCTTTGTCAGTGGGGCAGAACCCTTTAAAAGGACAGATTTGTACCAATCCCCAGGGCACGGTTTAGTTCCAATGCATTTAGATTCATATTTGTCCCTAAGGGTACACATTTGTTATTTTAGGTTATTTTATATATATCTTTTAAACTTTTTTTTTCTGTAACTAAAATTTAATCCCTGTGGATCATTTTTTTTCCTACTGAGCAAAAATGTCTCTCCTCCTTTTCCTAACTGATGTTTTTACTTTTTTTCCCTGTTGATAATAACCTTCACAACTGAAGTAATATAAATCTCAAGATATATAAAGACTTTTAAGACATGGTGATTGACAAGATATTTATTGTTATCGAAAGGTATATATTTAAAAGTAATTAAATAATAGTGATGAACATCAAGAACTAAACTATCTGATGATGACTGATATGAGGAAGAGGATGAGATAAGGAGACAGTTGATAACTTTAGAAGTTAAAACAATATAAGGTCTGATAATTTTATTATACACACTCTAATGCAGTTAAGCTAATGTAGCGTTAAGTACTAAAATGAGACTAGTTTCAAAGCAAGTAAGGTGTATCTTCATCTTTTGGTTCAGAGACACTGGGTAGGTTCCTGAACAACTGAAGAACTTGAGGTATGAGATGATGCTGAGGTGAAGAAAAATGTCCAGACTCAAACTGACCAGTCCAACAGGGAGCTGGATAAACAGGGGTTTGGTCTGGTAAAGAAGGAGGTGGTCTCAGAGAAGGGTCTTCTCCCTGGAAGTCAATCTTCAACCTGATTGTATCATTAATTCCTTTCGCTGTGGCAGCTGCACTCTCATTTAACACTATCAACAAACTCTTATTAATGACCGTTTAATGTGTGTATTAGGTAGGTGAAAACACAGTATTATTAGTACCTGTGATACAAAAACAGTTTTTTAAGTAACTAAAAGAAGGAATTACACCCTATGTAAGAGATTGAGAGAGTAAAAAGAAGTGATTTCTAATTCATTTAGACTGATAATTTAATGAAAGTGTTGTCTCATTTGAATTTAGAACCTTATTTATTCTGGTGACAGCGGTGGCTTGCGAGCATCTCAGTCGGGTTATTAATTATTCAATTATTCATTTGGCAAAGCACAATATGTTCAGTGCAGCATTTTATAATAATGTGATTGAGTCACCAAGTCAGGTTTCAAGTCTCAAGTCAGGTCAAATCTCACTGCACACAGACAACTGGTATTTCAGCTTGTTCATATTATCTGGAACTGCAAAGGCACTATTTCCAGGAACAACGTGGATTAGGGATAACTGCTTGTAATATGTGGGGGTGTTAAGGACATGTGCTCACCTTTGTCCATTAAAGCTGTTGATCCTCGCAAAGGAACTACTTGAATGAAGTTTGCATCTGTTTTATGCTGGGAGCTGGTTATTTGTTGATATTAACTGATATTAGCTTCTTAGTACATTAGCTTCATGTTTCTTTTTTTTCTGACAATTCAAATTAAGCTAATCTTGCAGCGTTAAAGGCTCTGTACCTTATGTAGCATGCCTGTGCTTGTGTACTCAAGTGAAGTTTGTGTCTGTTTTGTTCTGAGAGCTTCATTTATTTTTAGCATTAGCTTGTTAGGTTGATGATGTTTCTAACAAGTTAGAATCACCTAAGCATTCAAAGTTAAATGTTCTAATGGACCTTTGCACATGGGTCTATATATAGGTAAAGTCTTTTTGGTGTTGAGAGCTGGTCATTTGTAGCTGACATAAACTCCTTAGCTTGATGGTACCTCTGATTCCTAATGTTCCACAATTAAAGGTTCTATAGACTTTGTAATATTTGTATATCATTGTATAGTTATGCAAAGTTTTTGTTGGGTCTGTTTCATGCTGGGAGCTGATGTTAGTTAGCACCAATACTAAGATAACTGTGTCACTGTCATGTATCCATAGCTGGGTTTCCATTACAGTTTTCCGCAAAAAAAAAAAAAGTGATATTTCTACAATTTCGACAAAGTACAATTGCTACTTGTAGGTGTTTCCATTGAAGAGTGTTTGGCTTCTGATGTGGGAGAGAGACAGAGAGAAACACAGAGCTAGAGCTGTGGAAACAATTAAACCAGTTACAGCTGAAATATTATGATTATGATATTGTTCTAGCCCTCAAAAGCTCGTCGGGGGGGGTGGGTTTGTGTGGTCCATGCGTACCTCATAATTTCAACCCTAACACTGATTGTCCCAAGGCAAAGTCGTTATTTATGGCAGTGGCCACGCACAATGGATTTCTGGGAGAGAATTGTACATCAGGAATTCACCAACGAGTTATGGATCCAGAATTTCCAAAGGACCAACGACCAGTGAGCAACATTTACTGAACTGTGTGATGTTATTGAACCTCTCGTGGCACCAGACTTGTCATGCCCGTGACTAGTGAAAATGCACAAAATGTGTTTCCGTTACACTTTTGCGCTATACTTCTATATCGAAACATCTCAAAAACCACCTCGTGAGAGCGTAAAAACTGTTTTGCGATCTTTGACAGTATTTGTGACATTTCAAAGTTTGAATTACCAGTTTTCTATTGCGCAAATTACATTTTGCGCATTTCTGAGAGTAATGGAAACCCAGCTAATGTTAACAGTCACAGATGACTAGAAGTCTATGTAGAGGACTTGCATTGGTCTTTTCTCAAAAATCTTCACTGCCCCTCCTCTGCCCGTTTTCAGCTGTGATAGTATGCAACGCAAGTGAACTTTAGGTAAGAAACGCAGACATCTATCACTGAAAACCACTCAACTTCCTGCACAACTCAGACTTCAACACAAACTTCACCTTGTCTTCCATATTGCATCTTTAACACAGTTTGGTTGTGAAGGACAGCTGTGATGAATGAGGGGAAAAAAGTTAGGATCCAAAGTTAGTGCATGAACATTCTCTGGAGAGGTAAAACTTTCGAAAGGGTAGTGAAATGTTATATACAAGAATATGTATCTATTTTTTTCTTCATAAAGCAGGTATGGATGAACCTAAAGCAGCAAAAGACTGGCTTTTAGTCCAACTGGTACTGTTATAAGGCTTTTTATTACCATTTCTGCTGGGTTGGCCTGAACTCCTGATAGTAAAACTATTTCTGTGAGGAAGACAATATTGGTTTTCCGTGCCAATACAAATACAATATTGGTATACAAAATTGAGAACGTGAACTTTGTGCAGTAGTCTGCTGATACATAATGCATTTTCCGAATATATCATAAGTCATCTGTGTGGAGAAAGCATGAAGGTTCCTATGTGAATGGAATTTAAAGGATCTCTGATCATTATTCTGCTGCAGATTCAATCAGCTCAAAGCAGTGATGTGTTATAAGAAGTGGCAGTCAGAGTAAATTGATTCCATAGGGTGTATCTGAAGCAGGTGTGTGTGTGTGTGTGCGTGTGTGTGTATGTATATCTGTGTGCATCTCATTATATGATCTTAAACTTGCAGTGACCTGGTTATATACGCAGCATAATGATAACCATGAACATAGTGGGACAGATTGAATGTACAGTACATGCTTATTATGATCACATGACCATGTTGTTACACACAAACAAACTGCAACATATGTGAAGCTGTCAGAAGCAAGGCCAGACACAATGCACCAGGTGAAGGCCTTTGGATTTAACTCTGCTGCTCCGAAGTTAATCATGTCACATCTCTTTGGAACGCATGAAAATATCAGGAACAAAATGTGAGAAAACTAGTAATAATAATACTGCCACATTAAATTTCAGTGAAACAAATGCATGTTTTGTAAAAGTAGGAACAACTATTTAAAACATCAATATGAAATACTACCTTTCTGAAGAATCACCAGCATTTCTAGATTAAGGTTAAACAATGTTTTTTTAATTGTGAAAAATGTCCTAAATTGCAAAAAAAAAAAAAAAAAAGAGGTAATTCTTACAGAGAGCTTCCCTGTTTAACAGATACTCAAACGTCTTTGCTTCTCATAATGAATACATTCATTTTAGTATAGTTAGTTTTAGTTGTGAAAAAGTGAGATCTTCCAAAATGTATTGCTGAGAGAGACAGCCCTCAAACCTAGTCCACTTTTTCCTGATCTGTGAAGCTTAGAATAATTCCTTATATCAAAATGTTCAGAAAATATGTGGCTTGTGGGGAATGGGTCTAATCCTTAATTAGGAGACATTGGGGTGAAAGAACAAGATGCAATCTGTAAATCATGTTCACTTCTCCCATTGGAATTATTGGGACAGGATCTGTGGATAGTGTCCAAAAGGGGTGGGGCAGTGGAGGTCATGTGACACTGAAACAGGAAGTCAATGTGAACAATCTCGTTCTTCAGGGTCTTTGCTACAACACCAGCTAGCCCATTGTGATTCAACATTACTTTACATTTACTTATTTCTCCTTTTTTTCTACTAAATTCTTAAAGTTGGCTCAATGTACCTTGACAACCATATTCTCCTGAACAAGTTTGGGGGAAAAAAATCCTTCCACGCTACTTGGAGGAAGCACATCTTGAAATCCAAAGAATGTTGATTTTCTGTGTCCCGTCTCTCACTATCTGTGTCAATCTGTGTATGCTTTATATTGAAGCCAGCTGTCAGTCATCCAGATAACTGGCCTTGCCACACACACAAACACACACACTCACACACACACAGGACCACCCATGGGTGAGTCTGTTGTGTGTAAAAGTGTATGCTGTCCAGCTGAAGTCAGTGGCCCTTACCCTGAGCTATCCATCACCACGCAGACACACAGAGAGAGTCAGGGACTACTAAATGGTAGAGCACAGTAAAGAGGAAACTGATAGACAGAAAACATATGCATTATTCTTCAATAACTAAAATTTGCTGAGTATAAAATAAACGTCCATAATTCTGAAAATATGATCATATACTCCTATACTGTCCTGAGAAATTGTCCAATCAGTGGAATGCATCGTTTTCTAATTGGATCGTCATTAGCTAGTGACATAAACTACACCAAAATCATCCAGCACTATGTTACCTTATGATAGCACTTCTAACAATCTTCAGATCGCACACACACACAATCATACAGTAATAATTCAGGTGAATGATCTTGAGCTGTTGTAAATAGCCTCATGCTATAGTTAAATGTAATAAATTAAACAGAAGTAGAAGTGAACATGTAGTTAAACTGGTATCACATTACATGACATTCTATTATTGATATTCTAATATTTTTTTAGCCTCCTTCTATAAACTACTAGTTATAAAATTTGTCTAATTATGTCTAATATAATACATATTTTCTTTTGATGATAGTGTCTATGGTGCTACTGAAATAGAAAATTAGAAAATTAAACACATTTTGTTTCTTTCTGCCCCAAACTGAACTGGTAAACTTGGCTTGGACTTGGCTTGGTACACAGTGCTGTCTTGATTGACAAGTTTGCACAAAAATAAATAAATTATTTATTTATTTATTTTTTACACACTTTTCCACTGCTTGTATCAGCTCATCTTAGTTTTGGTAACATTGTGTTGCATTTTTGCTACAGGAATAGTGCTCTTGCAATGCGATTGGTGCAATAGTGATATGAACTACTGTGACGTCCTCTTCCCCTTGACTGCAGTTACGACCAATGCAATGGATGATGAAGCTTAAACCTAGAAATTCTAATTTCTTCACTTTCTTAAAATAATGGCAAAGTCATAATGTTCGATAGATGTTGATGATTTCCAAAATGAAAAGTTCCATTAAGATTTTTTCGGGAAGAATATAGTTGCCTGGACTGAAATCTGTGCTCGATTTATCAAGAAAAAGGCTCCTCAAAAACTGCTTCTGTGCAGCAGTGATTCTAATGGCCAATCTGTGATTGGTGTGATTTTATGTCACGTTTAATACACTTTTAGTTCCCTGGTCCTTGGTCTCATGCAGTTGAAATACATTAAAGTCAAGACAAGTTTTGATGGAGCCAACGGAAAAGTGGCATAAAACCAAAGAAAACATTTATATTCACTCAGTCTTCTTACAAATACTGACAGGAGGTAGTCTTTTTGTACATACACAGAACAAAGGTTTCTGCAGTGACAAGGACAACTGAGTGGGATTGGAATTAATCACATTATAAACCTCCAAAGTCAGCGTCATTGAACAACAACTAATCTGTTGGGGCTGAAACATATTTCTAATACTTTATAATGTTTACTATTAAGTAAAAAAATAACATAAAACTTTGAATTACACAGCCAGAAGACTATTGTGTATTTAGGTTTCCAAAAGTTTTAAGACTGTTGTTCTTCATGTGAACCCAGATTTTAGGACAGTTTCATAACAGGCAAGTCAAAGACTAGCCAGGCTGTAAACGCTCGTCCATTTGTGTACTTTACTCCAGCTGGTGTCTACAGAAACACAATGTGCTGCACAAACCAACTACAAACAACATTTGTGATAGCATTACTGAGTTATGTTTCCTCACTGAGTTGATTGGAGGAGAAAAGAGAGAGAAAAAAAAAGAAATTATACATGGCTGTGCTACCAAAACACACATCAGAACATTCAGAACAGACAGACATGCATATGGAGGCTCTATAGAATTTTCCGTCACTGTTTCATGCAGAGATAAATGTACACACCAGCAGAACATTTAAGTTTGTACATTTGCATCCAATTAAAATGTATAAGCTGTTAAGGAATTGTTGTCTCCCCTGCTTCTTTTCTATAATTTCTCAGTTGTGCTGAAGGGTTTCCATGGTCTGCAATCAGCACTGACACCCTAAGATTAGACGTCTGTGAACAGCCTCGTAGCTACCAACAGAAACATATTTGTATTTCATTATGGAAAATATTCCTCAAGGGAAACCTGAATTGTCCCGCTGCTATAGTTTTAAATAAACAGGCGTTTGACAAAGTGCATCGTGCAACTTTAATATGGTATTGTCCTCCCCCATCTGTCACTGCTGCTCTTTTGGTGAAACACCAACTGTGGTGAAGTAAAGTGTAAAATTGTTCACCGATGAGCCCGCTGACTGACTTCAGGTAATAAATGGGGGACATATAAACACTGTGTTTTCTCTCCTCCTCCTCTCACACCTCGCAAGGATTGAAAATGATATCAACTTTTTTATTCGATTTTCCAATTGACATACATACGATTCTGGCATTTTAGCTGTAGCAGTGTCTGTCTGACATTTTCTCACAGCCACTGGCTGCAGTGAGAGGGTGAATGCTAATCATCTCTGTACTTCCACCACTGGTATCGTCTGTGTCTTATAGAAAATACTGGCACAGAGAACGATGTTGACATAAACAGAATATAAAATGTCTGCTTCGGTCGTGTGTCCCACATGTTCTTAATTGTGTTTTTGCATTAAGGACAGTGCTCTATAAGGGTTTGCACTGGCCTGTTCTAAAACCAAGACCCTGAAGAGACCTTGTGCTGAAATTCACCCTTTTATTCCTTATTTTTGCGACTTGTGCTTATACAGATCTTCATGGCAGCTTCATAAGTCAACTAATTCCACAGTGGGTGGTTGTGTTATGCTATTGTGTTACAAACATGACAAATTGTTAACTCACTGCTCGCTAATTGTCCCTTGAGCCCGAAACACAAGCTCTTGTTGTGAGCTAATTATCACCCAAAGGGAATGCACCAAGCCACTGAAGTCAGTTAATACAATGTGCACACGGTTGTTATTCAAAGGAAATCTATAATTGATTACTGATCACCTGAAAATACATTTTTAACTCTGGAGCCACAAGGGGTTTAAATGGATTGTTTCAATGCTGTCAGTGTAATGAAGTCAGCCTGGACGGAGCCTTTCAGGTTCATTCAGGATGAGGTCAGGTGAACAGGTTTATTGTGTCTGAACTCTCATTTGAATCATCTTTTACATTTTATTTTCTCTGAATACAGGATGCATGTATATTACATGCTATGTGTTTTCCTAATATTCTGTAAAAGAGAATCTTCCTACAGAGCGGTACACACACCTACTGAATGTACTGCATCTGTATTTGAAATCTGATTTTCAAAGCACTTTTTGAAGAAAAATGAGTTAATATTTGTCTGACTGCTATGTGAATTCTGTATGTGCGCTGTATTGATTGGCATATATAGAAGTAGTAATATAGAAAATTGAGGATGAAATGCACTAAGATGCACTGACAGTCGTGTATTTGAATTGTAATCAAATCCAACATGATGCTGACTCACACCTGCATAATTCAGTTTAATATTCTACTGATATTCCTGCAAAACACACAGTCTGTACACATAATATCAATACCTTCACATGTCATCCATCATGTCAGACTACAGTGTGGACAAACTGAAGAGCTGGAGTCACCTGTGCTATTTGGCATCCTTAAGTCAACCTCTGGATATTGCACTGAAGATATGTGGTCAATTCCAAAAGCTTTTGATACCCAAGTGTTTGATGGTTTGGAGATATCTCCTTCTGACCAGAAATATAGGCTCTCTACCTCAACCTGAAAGACTAGTCATTAGTGGATGTTAGAAACAATAACAAACTTAACTCTTTTGGGTCATTTTAGCCGATCTCCAAACCTGGATAAAGGAGGACAGTTGGAGGTGTGACATAAAAAAAAACAAAAACAAAAAAAACTTGACAGCATTTACATCATTTCGTTCACCATATTTAGGATACTTTTGCACTTTTGTTTGTACCATATTATTCCTACATTTATTCTGCAGTTTGTCCAAGTAGAGTTACCGTTGCACATGCGCAAATGGGCAGTTGATCCGGTAGTGACAGGCAGCAGAACCAACCGACAAACATGGAAGACACTAAACATGTTGACCCTCTCGATGGGAAAATTTGAGAACAAAACAAGACAGAACAGTTGTTTCAAGTTGTTTTGTTGAAACTGTTGAAGGTGTTTAATAAACATTTTAAGTGCATATATATTCCTTTCTTGTTTGAGTCTGCTCATGCAAAATGGAACTAAATTAATATAGATAAAAAATAAATGATATTTAATCGTGATTAATCGAATTAAATCCACAGCAACCCTGTGATTAATCTGATTAAAATTTTAATTGTTTGACAGCACTTATGTCTCATATATA